>PVIU01002624.1:18142-166713 GCA_004026605.1 Ondatra zibethicus
CATTCTCCTTCCCCTTCTCCCCTTCGCCCACCCCCACCTATCTCCCCACCCTCATGCTTCCAACTTTTGCCTGGCGACAAGGATCATATCTAAGTATATAAAAGCAATATATAGCAAGCCAACAGCTAACATCAAATTAAATGGAGAGAAACTCAAAGCGATTCCACTAAAATCAGGAACAAGACAAGGCTGTCCACTCTCCCCATATCTCTTTAATATAGTGCTTGAAGTCCTAGCAATAGCTATAAGACAAAATAAGGAGATCATGGGGATTCGAATTGGAAAGGAAGAAGCCAAACTTTGGTTATTTGCAGATGATATGATTGTGTACATAAGTGATCCCAAAAACTCTACCAAAGAACTTCTACAGCTGATAAATACCTTCAGTGAAGTGGCAGGATGCAAAATCAATTCAAAAAAATCAGTAGCCCTCCTATACACAAAGGATAAAGAAACAGAGAGGGAAATCAGAGAAACATCACCTTTCACGATAGCCACAAATAGCATAAAGTATCTTGGGGTAACAATAACCAAGGAAGTGAAAGATCTATTTGACAAGAACTTTAAGACCTTGAAAAAAGAAACCAAAGAGGATACCAGAAAATGGAAGGATCTCCCATGCTCCTGGATTGGAAGGATCAATATAGTAAAAATGGCAATTCTACCAAAGGCAATCTACAGATTCAATGCAATCCCCATCAAAATCCCAACAAAATTCTTCACAGACCTTGAGAGAACAATAACTAACTTTATATGGAAAAGCAAAAAACCTGGATAGCCAAAACAATCCTATACAATAAAGGAACTTCAGGAGGCATTACCATCCCTGACTTCAAACTCTATTACAGAGCTACAGTAATGAAAACAGCTTGGTATTGGCATAAAAACAGAGATGTTGACCAATGGAATTGAATTGAAGACCCGGATATTAATCCACAAACCTATGAACATCTCATATTTGACAAAGAGGCTAAAATTATATAATGGAAGAATGAAAGCATTTTTAACAAATGGTGCTGGCATAACTGGATGTCAACCTATAGGAGAATGAAACTAGACACTTATCTATCACCATGCACAGTTTCTAACAGGAACAATTTTGGTGAGATTAGCAGTCATAACCCTCTTTACTTTCATAGATTTAATTATGGATCCTGTCCACTATAACAACAAAACCCCAGTAAGACAAAAAAGGTACCCAAACAAAACAAGACAAAAAGCACATTAAAAACATGGAGTCTGTCTTGTGGTAGCCAACCCTTCCCTGGCATGCTGTCGCCCTGGAGTGTAGTTAATATACTCAGTGACATTCTCTTGGGGAAAACTAATTTTCTTTTTCTCAGAAGGTATCAATTGTAAATAGCTTCTTAGCTAGGTGTAGAACTCTGTATCTGTTTCCCCTTCTCAGTGCTGGGATTTTATCTTGTTTGTACTTGTGCAGGTGTTGCGTATGTTGTCACAGTCTCCATGAGTTCATAAGTGTGTTAACCTTGTTGAATCTGGAAGACACTGTTTTCTTAGTCATTCGCCAACCTTGGCCCTAACAATTGTTCCTTTTTCCTTCCCCATAGATCCCAGAACCTTGAGTATTTGATGACGTCATCCCATTGAGGGTTGAGTTCCCCAAAGTCTCTCACTCTCTGAGCATTGTCCAGTTGTGGGTCTCTGTGCTAATTGCTATAAATTATAAGAAGAAGCTTCTCTGATGAAGGTTTAGTGATGCGCTCACCTATGGGTATAGTAATGTGTCTTAAGGAGTCATTTTATTGCTATGTTCATTTAGCAGAACAATAGTAGAAAATTTTCCTTTAGGGCCCATGACTTATTTAATGTCAGATTCTTTTCCACTTTAGTGGTGTCAGGTATGGTTCCATCTTATAGAATGAGTCTTAAATCCAATTAAAAACAGTGGCTGGTTACTTCTATAACATTTATATCTGTTGGACCAGTATATCTCTCAGTCACTGTTGTAGGTTGCAGGGCTTATGGCTGAGTGATGATTACTTTTCTCCTTTGCTAATGTGCACAGTGCTTTCCAATACCATTATGGCTAGTCAGTAGTTGTGAAGCCTCTAGTTAGCATCCAGTTCAATTTTTCCTTATTTTCTAATGTGTTATACATAAGGAGATATTCCATCTTTATTGTGTAAACATACTTTGAACACATAGAAATATCAATGTAGAAACATCAGTTTTAATGACATGTCAATTATGTTGATCATATTTTATTTGTTTTAGCCTTATTTATTACTTTAAAATTTAATTATGTGTGTATGTTTTTGTCTGCATGGAAGTATGTGCACATTTAAGTATAGGTGCTAGAAAAGACAGTGTTGGATTCCCTTCAGCTAGTTTTACAGGTGGTTATGAGCCACCCTATATGCTTCTGAGAATTATAAGAACAGAGGACCAGACAGCTTTTAATTGCTAAACCATCTTACCAGCCCTTGTTGGCTTTTATTTAATTTTACTTTTTTAAAAATTTGGCTAAGTTGCCCAGGCTGTCCTGAAATTCACTATGTGGCACAGGTTAACCTTTATCTGCTGATTGTACTTCCTCAGCATTTTGGGTGCTACTATTACAAGTATTTATTGCTATACCTGGGTGTTACTATTAGCTACTTGCTAATACTATTACTAATAGCAGTAGCTTAAAAAATCCTGGTAATGGTAAATGCTAAATAGGATTCTATCAACTAATGAATTTGTAATATAAGAAATATATATCTATAACATAAATACAAGTGTCACAAATTATCCCATAGTGGATAATTTTGCCTGTATCTTAATGAGGTCATTCCTTTATTCCATTTTAAATGCTATGTCAAGAGTACTTAGAGGCAAGACAGATGCATAGCATAACATAAAGGAGAAATAATCCTGATGGTATATTTGTAATATGTGGATAATCAGGAGAAGTGGTAAGAGGAAAAAGAGAAACATGAATCAGCATTGACTAGCAGAGTGAGATAGCGTTGTGGTTTACAAGGCAAGGCTGGCTCTTAGCACCACTGTCTTAGTCTGCTTTTTTATTGCTATGATAAAGACCATGGGGGAAAAGCAACCAGAGGAGCAAACAGTTTATTTGGTTGCCAAGCCCATGTTACAGCTCATCACCAAGGGAATCCAGGGCAGGAATTCAAAGCAGGAACCCGGAGGAAGGAGCTGAGGTAGAAACCTAATATTCTGAGTATTCTGATATTAGCTTTATTTGTTAGGGTTTCTATTACTGTGAAGAGACACCATGACCATGGCAACTCTTATAAAGAAAAACATTTAATTGGGGCTGGCTTACAGTTTAGAGTCCACTATTATCATGGTGGGACATGAGAGCCTGCAGGCAGACATGGTGCTGGAGAAGGAGCTGAGATACTCACATCTTGACCAGCAGGCAACAGAAAGTGGTTTGAGACTCTGGGTGTAGCTTGAGTACAGGAAACCTTAAATCCCATCCCCACAGTGGCATACTTCCTCCAACAAGGCTATGCCTACTCTAACAAGGCCACACCTCTTAATAATGCCATTCCCTATGAGGGCCATTTCCTTTCAAACCACTGCATTAACAATTGCATCTGTCTTCTTCTTAAAGTTTAAATACAGGATTTTATGTAGCTCAGGATGACTTCAATCTCCATAATAGCAGATGACCTGAAATTCTTGATTAGATTGTAATTTGCTCCCAAGCGTTGGCATTATATGTGTGTGTCACTATTGTTGTAAGAGGTGCGGACCGCGTTCACGGTGCCCGGCTAGCTTAACCCCCGAAATAATTATAAAGAAACTGTATTCATTTAAATACTGCCTGGTCCATTATCTCCAGCCCCTTATTGGCTAACTCTCACATATTATTTTAACCCACCTCCATTAATGTGTATCGCCACTTGACTGTGGCTTACCGTCATGAGTCTAACCAGCAGCCATCTTGGGCATGAAAACCATGGAGTCTGCCTGTCTGTCCTTCTTCCCAGAATTCTGTTCTGTCTACTCTGCCCACCTAAGGGCTGCCCTATCAAAAAGCCAAGGCAGTCTCTTTATTCAACCAATGAAAGCAACAGAAATACAGAAGGACCTCCTACACCACACTATGTCTGGCTTTTGGAAACTAAATATCAAAATAAGCTTTGGTGGTGTCAAACATTCAAACTCTAGCACAAAGGTTCTTGATGGTAGGCTCATTTATCATCAAAAACTTTTTTTAGTAGGGAGAGAAAGTTGAGACAAAATCTCATGAAACCCGTGTTGGACTTGAATGCCTGATGCTCTTGCCACTACTGCTGAGTGCTAGGAATGCGTGTTCTGCCATGCCTAGCAAACTTCTAACTTTTAAGTAAGGCAATGTAAAACAAAAACAAAATCAACACACACACACAAATCCCACAATAATTTTATATTGGTTTCTTGAAAGAAAATCAGAATGATGGTTTGGCTTCACATTGATTAAAGTTGGTTTAAAATGCTGTATACATCTTCAGTCTGATAGAAATGTATGATTAGCAGGGCCAGTGAGATGACTTGGTTAATGTGCTTGACTCCAAGCCTGGTCACGTGAACTAGGTCCCTACCCACATGGTGGAAGAATGACTCCTTTGAGTTTCCCTCTGCCTTCCACATGCATGCTATGGCACATTCATACACACACACACACACACAGTCTCTCTCATGCACAAATAAATAAATGTAAAAAATATAAAAAATAAATATAGTTATGTTTAAGTTGGGTCTTGTGGTGCAACATTTTAATCCCAGTCTAGGAAGGTGGAGAAAGAGGAACCAAGAATTCAAGGTCATGTCCACCTATATATTGAGTTCAGGCCTTATGAGCCCCTCTCCAACCATGATGAAATATTGATGAGCTTGGTACTAGCCGGTAGCCACTGCTGCTGTGAGTCTCTAAGTACAAGAGCCATGTCATGTTCAGAAGACAGTGTTTCACATATTCCTTCCCAACCTTCGGCTCTTATATTCTTTCTGCTTCCTCTTCCACAATGTTCCCTGAGCTTTAGTGTCAAGGGGTGATATAGATGCCCCATTTAGGACTAAGAATTTAGTAGCCAGTTGTTCTCAGCATTTTGACCAATTAAAAATGCTGCCTCCACTAAAAAAGAAGCTTATCAGACAAGGCTTGAGATCAGCACTAATATGTATTTTTATTTAGAAGTCAGTTTTCTATGCCTGCATAACAAAACAACAGAGTAGGCCCCCTCCTATAACCTCTGGCTTCCTCAGCCCTGGAGTTTTGACCAGGTTGACAGTACCAGACCTAAACTCCCTCCTGTGAAGCAGGCCTTGAACCAATCAGAAGAAAGTGGATTTCTGAGTTTGAGACTAGCCTGATCTACAAATTCAAGATAGCCAGGGCTACACAGAGAAACCCCACTTCAAATGAAATAAAATAAAATGTATGTATATAAGTGTGTGTTTGTGCTAGTGAGTGTAGATATCCGTGAAGGTCAGAAGCAGGCATCATATGTCTTATAGCTGGAGTTACTGGTGGTTGTGAGCTGCTTCATGGGGGTCCTGGGAAGTAGACTCAGGTCCTCTGCAAGAGCACTACAGTGCTGTTAAAGCTCAGCCATCTTTCCAGTCCCCCAAAAAACAATTTTAATTTTCTGAAATTTAGGAAATGGCTCATCATATACTTAACAAATAGAAGCAAACCAAATCAGCAACAACTAAATTTTCGAAAAAAAATTGAACAAACAAATATGGAAGTTAAACAATAGCATCAATATATGCTTAGCATCCCCCTACAAGGTGTGTGTGTGTGTGTGTGTGTGTGTGTGTGTTTAGTCACATATGCAGAGAGCTCAGTCTACCTGATCCACTCAGGTGTACTTTCATTGCCCAACATATCAACTCACCGTTGTTTACATCTTGGAACAGGATCCAGAATGACACTTATTGATGATGATTGTTCGTTTTACAGGCTTTAAAGAAGCTAAGTGTCCCAGAGGAGTCCAGGAAAGTGTGAGAATCTCTGCAGCTCAGGCCAAAATGTCATTCATAGATCCTTATCAGCACATTATAGTAAGTATTGTTTTCTTTCTGGAGGGAAAGTTGATGTGTTCTGTGTGTGTGCATTTGTGCTAGTTTGCACATGTGCTCATGCATGTGTGTGTGTCTGTGCATGCATGTGTGTGCATATTTCTGGTAATACTAGTAAGGCCGAAACTTTAAACTATTTCTTTAATTTGTATTATACTCATAAGCATAATGCTGTACACTAGGCTATGATACCTTATAAAACAAACTCATGTCTTTTGGTTGCTGGAAATCTTCAGGAAAAAAAAAGGATTTAGAAAAAAACATGACCAAAACATCTGTAACAACAACAAAATTCATGAAACTAGAAAAATGTTAGCATTTTGCATTTATCAAAGAGCATAGTTGCATGTTACTTTGTAGACAAAGGGCAACTGAATTTCTGAGTTTAGGACTGTAGGTTGGTATGCATATCCAAGGCAAATAATTCTATAAACTTTCACTTATCTAGAAATGCTAAACAAATTCCTTTATGGTTGGCTAATTTTTAATAAAGAGTTCACAAATTAAAATTTTATTCATTGTGATTTTCTGTATTTCACTGAAAACATGTAGTCTCTCTTTTGATTAAAATACAAAACTAAACCAAAACCAATCAAAACAAAACAAAGGAGAGATTTTCTGGCTCAACTTAGCACATGGAATTCAGTTAGGTTTCAATGGACTGGAGATTGATTTTTGTGAGTATTGATCAATAATCTATGGCCTCATTTTCACTTAGTGAAATACTCTTGTCTTATTCATTCTTCCCTAGTTAGCCTTTCTTTCCTTCCTGGATTAGAAATTAATATATTATAGTTCTTGCAATGCTTCCTTTTGATTCTCCAAAAACTGCTTTGTCCCTTCCTTCACAATAACGCTTCTTAACAGTGGATGTCTTGTACTAAACTCAATGGAACTCTGACTATTCCATCCCCATCCCTGCTGGCCATTCTCTCCTTAAAATTCTCTTGAAATTTTGTTAGTTTTCATTTGTTTTCTTTCCTTTGGGTACTTCTTAATTTTCTTTTATAATTCTCTCTCTTTCTCTATTTTTTCCACCCCTTCCTCTCATTTCCCCTCCTCCTACAGATGCATTGCTAAGCTAAGCTTGGCACACCTACACACACACACACACACACACACACACACACACACACACACACACACACACACATTCCAACAAGGGACCATTATCCAAATAAAAATATCCATTATTAATAAATCCAAAGATTGGTTCATGTCTCAAATCTCTTCAAAGAAAACTGGTATGTCTAATGTCATAGGTATATTTGCTTCCCTGCCCATTTCTCTAAACATCTGGATTCAAAATATATTTCAGAGATTGATTCATGTTGTTCTAACTAGAATTCCACATGTGTATATTGTCATGTATTATTTCATTAACTGAGTAGATTGCGAACTATCTGCTCTACTGATAACCACCATATCCATTCTGTATGACAGAAGGGATTTGCTGCAATTTAGACAACTATATGTGTGTCTTGATTTATTATTTGTATTGGTCTATTTGTTTGTATTTGTTCCAGTACCAGACTGGCCTAGATATAAGTTTGAAATATATATCTATGGTATTATATTTCTTTTCCAAAACTAAAGATGATTATTGATTATTTTTACTCTTGAATCTTCACATAAATACTGGAATCAATTTGTCAAATCACACGAACATGTGCATATGAACACACACACACATACCCCTTTTATTCACTCTTATAATGATTTTACAGATCATTATCAATGAAGATAGAGTTGATATGACAACAATATTGAGGTTCCCAATCTATTAGCCACCCATAAACTTAGCTCAAAATGAAATTTATTCAAATCATTTTTAATTTACTTAGTAATACATTGTAGTTTTCTTTAAGAATTTTTATATGTACACATATATGCATATAGAAATTTCTTATATATGTGTACATGCACATATAATACTGATGTATATACATCCATGTTAATTCTTCTATATATACACATATATATTTCTTGATATTATAGTGTTATTGTAAAGGCATTTGTAAATTTTATTTCTTTAATTAGATTTTGTGGGGGTTAGAATGAGAATGACCCTCAAGCTCACATTTGAATGTGTAACTCCTTAGGAAGGATCTGGAGGTATAGCATAGTTGGAGGAGGTGTGTCATTTGGAGTGTGGGTGGCGAGTTCAGAACCTCAAACCAGGCCCAGAGTCTTTCTCTGTGTACTGTGTGTGCTTGCCCACTGCCATGCTTCCTGACATCATGATAATGGACTAATTCTCTGAAACTGTAAGGAAACCCTATGAGGGTTACATAAGAGTACCTTGGTCATGGTGTCCCTTCAGAGCAGTAGTTCAGTAACAAAGACAGTTTCATCTTCATATGAAAATATGGTTGATTATTGCTCATCCAGAGGCTTCAATGAATTTCTATGAATCCTTTGGGCAAGCTTTTAGATATCTAGCTCAATCACTTCTGTGATTTGTGAATACTGCTAGTTTTCCTTCTCATATTTTGATCACTGAGTGTTAAATATGCAATTGTTTATAAACTATATGCCTTAGTCATATTTAATATAATATTTTTAATTTTCACTGTGATTTATCCTTTGATACATAAGGCATGTAAATATGTCCTTCTCAATTTTCAAACATTAAATAATTCTTTAGTCAGTGCTATATATACTTCAAGTGTTCAAAATATACTCCTTAAGTACACAAAATATACTCCTTTATCCCTGAGACAGTTTTTCTTTGTGTAGCACTGGCTGTCCTAGAACTCAGTCTGTGGACCAGAGGTTTGCCTGCCTCTGCCTCCCAATACTCCATAAGATTTTAAAACAAGTTTTATATGTGATTATCATCTAGCATATTTTCTATTTTGATAAATAAGCCACATGTAAAATATGCTTCCTATCCAAATTTTACTTTATGAAATTTAAGTTGTGATTTTTTTTGGCACATATAACTTTGAATTATGTTCTTGTTGATTTGGTATTGTAATTAGTAAATTCTTTTTGTGTATGATAATTGTTTTGTTTTAAATTTTGCTTCACCTTTTATTAATATTACTCTTGTTTAACATAGTCTGTATTTTTCCTTATATTTAACGTATTTGCTTTACAAAAACAAATAATCAAGGTTTTGTTAAAAATTTGCTTGCAGAGTTTTGTTAAAAAAATTGTTTTCTGAAACAATATTTTTGATTACTTTCTTGATTTGATTTCTACGTTAGTAAGCTGCTTTTAAAACAGCTTTTTAAAAAGGAGATGTATTTTTATTGTTAATTACGTGTATGTGAACTTCAGTGCAGGTGTCCACAGAGGCACGAGGAATCAGAACTCCCTTGAACTGGCATTACAGGCAGTTGAGAGCTGCCAGCATAGGTCTAGGAACTGAACTCTGGTCATCTGAAAGAACATTGAACACTCTTAACTACTGAGCCATCTTTCCAGCCCACACAGTGCCTTATATCTTAAATAGAGGTTAGTTTTGATTTCTCACTCCATCACTCCATCACCCTCAGAGTTAGGTTGTTTTTTTTTTTTTTAATATATAACTCTCGGAAAATTTAGTCACACTGGTAATTCTCAAACTTCCCTGAGGAATCTGATCTCTGTAAAAGACAAGCAGGAGCTTCATCCTTAAACTTGTTACTCTAGTATTTGCCCTTTTAATTCCTTCTACCTATAAGCACATGCTGTGGGACAATGGTTTTGCCCTGTAAAAATTTGTTTCTTGTACTTCTTTAATAAAATACTGATTGGCTGGTAGCCAAGCAGGAAGTATAGGTGGAGCAACCAAACAGGAAGTAGAGGCAGGACAATAAGAACAGGAGAATTCTGGGAAGAGGAAAGATTCAGTCTGCAGTTATCACCCAGACACAGAGCAAGCAAGATGTGACTGCCTTGCCAGAAAAGGTAGCAAGCCGCATGGCTAACACAGATAAGTACTGTGGCCTAATATAAATTATAAGAGTTAATAAGAAGCCTGAGCTACTAGGCCAATCAGTTTATAATTAATGTTGACCTCTGTGTGTTTCTTTGGGGCTAAATGGCTGTGGGACCAGGAGGGACAGAAACCTCTGTCAACAAGCACACATATTGCCATTCATTGGATGCTGCAGTATAGCAATCCTGTCAACAGTATGGGGGATACAAAGGCAAACCTAGCTCACGTGAACTTGTCTCCCCCCTCTTCCTAAATAGCCCCTCGTACTTTCATATGCATATTTTGTTAAATCCTGATTCTACTCACACTAAAATGTTATGTTTGTCTTTATCAATTACACATTTTCATTTTTATTCTTTGTTATTTATTTATTCTTCTATCTATCTATCTTTCTGTCTGTCTGTCTTTCTATCTATGTGAGACAGGGTCTCACAATTATAGCTGTGGCAGGTCTAGAATATACTACATAAACTAGGATGGCTTTGAACTCACAGAGATCTGCTTGCCTCTGTCTCTGGCCTGCTGATATTTAGTGCATGCTCGTAGCTCTTTTAAATGAAGGGGATCCTATAAATTCATAGTTTTTTTTCTTCATTTTCTCAGTGCTGTGTGTACATCATAATAAAACTGTGTAGATGAAAACATTCCTCACTCTGGTTTTCACAGGAAAATATTGTTCTATTAATTAATTTTGGATCAGGGTCTTGCTATGTAACTGAGACTGGCGCAAAGCCTACCATGTGTCTCAAGCTAACCTTGAACTGATGGTCATTTTCTTGTCTCTGTGGTGAGATTTTAGGAGTGCTCCACAATACTAGAAAGAGCCTTTAAAAATACCCTCGGTCCTCTTCCCATGAGCCCTGCTGCTCAGTGGCAAGAACATAGGGGACAGGGCAGGGGTCAGGAGGAGGGGGTGACCCAAACGGCCGGGCCTCGGTGGCAGGAGTTTCAGTGTTTGAGTCCCCAGGGTCGTCTTGGGGTGGCTGGGGGCCGGGTCATGGGGCCCTCGCTGGAGGTGAGATGAGTGCAGGTGTGTGTTGTGCTGGGCGGCTGTAGGCTACCTATGACCAATAAAGCGCCTGTGCCCGGCAAATATATATATATATATATATATATATATATATATATATAACTAAACTCTTTCAGTATAGAGCGACATGAGTTAAAAAGGGAGGATGGAAAAAAGCCAGGTGTCCTGTAATGAGCAGTTGGTACCAGACAAACTAAAAGTTGGCTGCCCTAAGGGATGGGGCTTTTAAAACTCCACCTCAGTGTTGGAGAATACCGTTGGCTGCTGCTGTGTTTGCAGCCACCAAGCTCTCTTGCTTTTAATGGCACTGGCCTATAAGATAGAGGTAGATCATGGAGAGATAAATGTGTGATAGAACTATCCTTCCATAATTCTAGAGTTGTTTTAAGGTGCTTTTCAATATTAAAGATATCCATGTTATTAAAATTTCTTGTTATTTTTGTTTTGTTTTGTTACGATGGAAACATTAACCTTGTAAGGAGACATCAAGAATAATGCATTTATGAAACTAAGTGAGGTGGTCCACTCCTGTGATTTCAACACTTGGGAGACAGGAGGGTATTGTGGAATATTAAAGATGTGTTACATTCATTGGTGCTGAGGAACATTTGTTTAATGATGCAAAGAAATATTGTATTCTTTTATGTTGTATTTGTTTAACTCTGTAAAGTTGTATTATGTTGCCTGTCTAAACACCTGATTGGTCTAATAAAGAGCTGAAGGGTCAATAGCTAGGCAAGAGAAAGAGAAAAAAAAGAAAGAGCAAAGGAGCAAAAAAAGGAGGAGAGGAGGATGCCAGAATCCAGCTACCCAGCCACTCAGCTAGCCACAGAGTAAGAAGGGAAGAAAGAATATAGAATACAGAAAGGTTAAAAAGCTCACAGGCAAAACATGGTTAAAGAGAAATGGGATAATTTAAGTTAGAAAAGCTGGCTAGAAACAAGCTAAGCTAAGACTTGGCATTCATAAGTAAGAATAAGTTTTTCTGTGTATTTATTTGGGATCTGGGTGACAGGGCCAGCCCCAACGAAGTGTGTGTGTGTGTGTGTGTGTGTGTGTGTGTGTGTGTGTGTGTGTGTGTATATCAAATCAAAACCTACTACAGGATGGTGCCATAAGTTCAAGACTAGCTTGGATTACATAGAGAGATCCAGGATAGCCTGGGCTACAGCATGAGTCTCTGCATCAAAAAACAAAACAAATTTTATGAAAGTTTTCATCTTTTTCCTTAGAAAATAAATCATAGCCTTGTAGCTTTTTTATACCATGTATTAGCAACAGAGGGCCACTGCCCACATCCCCAGAGATAAAAGGTAGCCTTCCATTAGAGACAGTCAACCACACGGACGTGCTAGCATGACCTAGTATGAGGAATGGACCTTTAAAAAGGACACTTCAGGATGTCTGAAATGTGGACAGGTATTTTTCCAGATCATTACAGTAACAAAATACCTACCAGTACCAAGTATGAGATCTAAGATTTAGAATTCCATTGGTCATTTGGCATTCCTAGTTATGTGCACAGGGGCACTGGGCTCTGCCTTCTGGAATGCAGGGTATAAATAGTAGCCTCTGTGGTGTCTGCCTCACCCCGTTCTCATAAATAATACATTACTGTGTGCACTACGTGATTTCTTTTAAAATGAGAAAAAATCCAAGCAGGATATTTCTGGGACTTCAGAAATTAGCATGCTGCTACTGAGAAATAGATATGAAAGTGACTAAGTTGTACTTACCAAAACATAGGACTGTATCCAAATATTAGTAATGACTTATTATGGCATTTTGAACACTAATACAATCTAGAAAAATGAGGATGAGGAAGGCTAGTGTGTTGGACATCTTCAGCAAACAGAGCCCCATAGGAGTGATTGACTAACTAACTACAATACTGTGGATCAGTCCATATGACTACAAAGCCTGAGAGCCATATCACTTGTCCTCTCAAGATGGAGACATAGTAGATATGGAGGTGTAGTAACTCAGTGCTATTATAAAGGCTTGCCTTAATTTGATTTCCTGTTGCTATGATGAATGACTGTAACAGAAGCAAGTTAAAGGAGAACACGTTTGTTGAGCTCATAATTCTGGGATAACAGTTTCCATGGAGGAAACTGAAGTAGCTGGTCACATCCACAGTCAAGAGCAGAGAATGAATACATGCGTGTTTGTTGAATTTTTCCACTTGTACACAGTTCAGGATCCTGTGCTTAGGGGTAGTAAAAGGGAATGCCGCCACCCATATTAGGCGGGTCTTCTTAGTCAATGAATATGATCAAGATAATCCCCACAGACCTATCTACAGGTGAACCTGATCTAGACAGTCCCAAGTGAATCTAGGGTGTCAGGTTCACAATTAAGGTTAGCCATCATAAGGCTTGAGAATGAGGTGGAGCTGTGTTAGTCCCAGCCTAAGAATTCATCTCAAATGAGATGAGACATCTTAGCTCAAACAGTAAGAAAAAGAAGGCAACATCTATCTTCTGTCCAAGTTCGGTAAACAGGTTGGATGATGGGTGGCCTACCACAGTTGAAGAAAACATGTTTTTGTGAACTAGAGAGGATGTTTTTGTGAACTAGAGAAAAACATGGTTTTGTAAATTAGTCGTGACCCCCACTCTGCCCTTTCTCCTGATATAACCAATCATAGTAAATGCCCTTTAAATGAGCCAATCCCTGTGTCTGACAAACAACCCACTGTACTCCCTCCCTGAAAATGTGATTTTTGCCTTTAAAAGTAGCCTGTAACAACTAGTTGGGGCTTCTCTCCCTCGCCTGGCTGAGGAACCCGTTTGCGCAAATGAGAATAAAGTTCCTCTTGCTTTTGCATCAACTGTACTGGGGAGTGGTTCCTTGGGGTGACCCGCCTGAGGACTTATCACCCCAGAGTTGGGGGTCTAACACAGTGATGATGGTGGTCCACTTTAGGGACTCTAATTAGAAATTAGAACGTTCTAATTAGAAATCATGTTAAATTGCCTGCCACGTGATCCATTCAAGTTGATCACTCTCCCCGTGTGCCCATGTCTGCCCACAAGCCTCCTTTTAGTGACAAAGTGCAGAAATTACAATTAATATTCATATTTCTGCTTTTGTTCCATAGATCATATTTCAGAAATCTATAGGTTACAAAGATTTTAATTTTTTTAAATTTTGTTTTTAATTATGTGAGTGTCCCTGTGGGTATATTCATGTGAGTTCAGGTATCCAAGATGGTCAAGGGTGTCAGATTCCCTGGAGCTGCAGTTAAGGTGGGTACCAGCCACCTGATGTCAGTGCTGGGAACCAAACTCTGGACCTCTGCAAGAACAGGATGCCTTCTTAATCACTGAGCCATCTATCTAGGCTGAGGCTATCAACTTTTATCTTTTACTTCCTAAATTTTTGTTCAGTTCTTCGTAACATTGCATCCAGTTTTGTGTCAGTCCATGTGGTTGGATTTCTATGGACTTCCACTTCTTGAGATTTTAAAGGAGTTCTATAGTGTGGCCATTAAATGGATAGGTCCATCTTTGATTCTTTAGCTTGGTGTCAAACCTCTTCATGCCACTAATCACTTCAGAATTTGTGCTCATCATCCTAAAGAAATCTAACCACATAATAATTTCTTGAGAAGGGGAATTGGTTTTCCTCTTTCAGAAGCTACTGTGTAACAGTTTCCCTGGAGACTAAATCATTCCATCTCACAGGGAAGGTCCTTAAGTCAGAAGGTAAACAACTCAAAATAGCTTCAGAAAATCCCTGAAACTGACCAAATTCACTAGGCCTCTTCCTGCCAAAGTAAGCAATAAAAGCTGCAAATAAGACTGAGAGACCAGTTTAGCTGCCTGGAAGAAGACCCAAGCCGAGCGGTGGCGCCCGCCTTTAATCCCAGCACTCAGGAGTCAGAGGCAGGTGGGTCTCTGTGAGTTAAAGGCCAGCCTGGTCTACAAGAGCTAGTTCTAGGACAGGCTCCAAAGCTACAGAGAAACCCTGTCTTGAAAAACAAACAGACAGACAAAAACCAACCAAACAAAAAAACCAAACAAGAGGCTCAGACCCACTGAGGCACCTGGAAAGGACACTGACCAGATTCACTTTGCCCCTCCCTGCCAGAGTAAGCAATCAAAGCTGCGGAAGGCTCTCAGATAAGCCAACAGGCAAAGAAGACTCACAGAGTGGAGCAGCTACCTAGAAAGAGGTTTAAGACCAGAGTCACTTGGAAAGGCCAGTCTCCAAAGGACTGCCTGTAGTGTGCTTCAGGTTGCCAGCTTTCGTTAGTTAGTGGGGTGAGCTCTGGTGATGTGGCTGTCTTTGATTCTTTTCTGCTCCTGTAAGTAAGCCCAGTAAAACTCATTCACCAAGTTGGTCAGTGGTGGCATCTGTACTTTGGCCTGTCACAGACTCCCTATCTGGAGTGAGTAGACATGTAGGTTGCGTCTCTCCAGGAAAACTTTTGGCCACTCAGCAGATGCCCAGAGAAACTGATAGTCTGGGACACATTTCATTCCAGTCCCAGGGTGTTTCTTTTCTGGATAACCTAGATTACATTAAAATGGGCTGCCAATACACGGGAAGGTTTATATGTTATCCCTATGGTACAAGTTGTGTAGTTTCTTTCTATTTTGTGTTTTGTTTTATGAAACAGCCTTATGTAGCCGGGGCTGACTTCAGATCTACTGAGTAGCTGTGACAGATACTGAGCTTACAATCTTTCTGTTTCTGTCTCTCAAGTGCTGGAATTTTTTTTTTAAACTGAGTTTTTCTCCTTCAATATCACATTCATTGTTCATATTAATTAGTTTGGCATGGTATTTCCAAACATCCAGACAGCATGAATTGCTCGTATCCATTTTATCCTCTTCTACTCTCCTCCTCATAGGCCCTACCCAGTCCCCAGTTATCAGTTGGAATTTTAGTGTCACCATGTAAGGGAGAATGTGTGCTCCTGTGAGAGGGAGACATGGCTGATCATTCTTTTACAGAGAGGGAAACAATAGCGCAATGTCGGCACGAGCTACTTGTCTTAGTGTGGCACTGAGCATCAGGAAGTGAAACAGAAAATAACCAAGAAAGGTGAGGGTAATAGCAGGGCGGGTGTATGATATTTTTCTTTCTTTCTTTCGTTCTTTCTTTTTCTTTTTTTTTTTTGTTGAAAAGAAAACAAACCAGCCCTGCGATCATTTGGAGCTGCTAGTTGCTGAACAAAGATCACTATCTCTCCCCTCAGTAATAAGATTCTGTCCACCCTTAACCATACCAACAACCTTTATTCTCCTTAATGTACTAGCACCCTTTAAGTTAGGCTTTGGTTAAAGTTTAAAAGTGGCATCTGAGTAGAGCAAAGCACAATTTACATATAGAATCTACCCTCTCTTCCCTCTAATGAGTTTTAGGATAGTTGCTTTAGATCTTTAGCAGTAGAAATTTAAATGCAGTCAAGCCATTATTGGTTTGATCTAAGTTGATTGTCTTTTTCAATGGTAATCATCCTAGTTACCGGTGTCAACATAATTGTACAGAATCAACTGAGTACACTATCATTTTTTCCTATTGTTTGGTAAATTTTAATTCACTATGGAAAAGATTAAGCATGAGGACAGATACTCAAAGTAAGGTAATTCTAGACCTGCAGGCAAGGCTTAATTTCGGTGACTAAGTCAGAAGATGGGGCTTAGATTTGACATCTCAATAGAAGCACAGCATCTTTCTCTGCCAGCTGCTGCCCAGCACTGTCCTGAGTCACTGCTTTTTCTTGGAGAATGTTGTTTGTGAAGTCAGTGTCATTTCCTTTGGCGGCATCCCCGAGCCATAAGCAGCTGTCTATCATCCGAGTCGGAAACCAGCCCAGACTAAGCTACAGAGATGGTTCAGTGGGTAAGAGCACTTGCTGCTTTCCCAGAGGACCTGAGTTTGGTTGCCAGATATCAGGCAGTGGAGCTCACCGCTGCCTGTAACTCCAGTTCTAGGGCAATCAACTCCCTCTTCTGGCATGTCTGAGCACCCCCACATACACGGCCTATTTTCACAATACACATTAAATGTAAATCATTTACGATACTAAAGCCTGATATAATTTATAGTAATGCGCGAGCACACACACACACACACACACACACACCACACACACACACACACACGGTTTTGTTGGTCTGTTATTCGAGACAGGGTTTCTCTGTGTAACTTTTGAGCCTGTCCTGGAACTAGCTCTGTAGACCAGACTGGCCTCAAATGCACAGAGATCTGTCTGCATCTGCCTTCTGGGAGTACTGGGATCAAAGGTGTGTGCTGCTACCGCCCAGCACAATACATATAATTTTTATATTGTTGTCACTAGTAGGGATCTTGGGAATAGTGAGAAGCAGCATCTAGGAGAATGTCTAAATTGTGATGTGCCCTCAACGAGTCCTTGTGATTTTAACATTTTTCTTCTGCTCTTTATTAAGAAACACTTGATGTAAGTCTACTTGGAACAACTTAAAAGTTAAACTAGAGATAGATGAAAGTATTGCTCATAAGTTTCATATTACAGGGGAATTTCAGACATTGAATATTTATATGCTATTACACGTTCAAGGGCATAAATAATCATAGATCATTGGCAGGTAAGCAAGTTTTCATGTAAGAATAATTTTACGGGTATGATCTTTCTTTCCTTCTTTCTCCCTCCGTCCCTCCCTTCCTGCCTGCCTCCCTGCCAGCCTTCCTTTCTTTCTTTGTACCTTAGGGCTAGTTTTGAACTCCTTATTTTCCTGTCTCCATCTCTTGTGTGCTAGAAATACATCTATAATAACTACTTTTGAGGTGTCTTAGATAGAACAGTTTAATTTTCTACATTGGACTTTCCAAGGCAATTTTCATGCCTAGGTATATTTGTCTTGGTTCATTTTTCATTTCAGTGGATATGTCCAGTTGTTAGAGCTCCATTTGAAGAAAAATCTCTTGCATTGGTTCATTTTGTTTTTTCACAAGTACCACTGTCTTGGTTACTGCAGCACAGGAAACTGTGGTCAAGTTGTTTTGGTTTTCTTTGCCTTTGATATTTCAGCGCCCCTTTAATATTGTATTGCTACTCTGGATCTTTTGTCTATACACAAACAATTTTGGACCAATTATTCTTGTAAAATACCTTTACACGATTTAAGGGATGTGTTGAGTCTATAAATTCAAGGTGTATTTTTGTCCACATTTCTTTCTTTTTTTTTAATTTCAGAGAAAAGATCTCACTCTGTAGCCCAAACTGGCCTCTAACTTGCAGCCTCTGTCCTTGAAGCACTGGAGCTGTGCATACATACCAACATACCTAGTGCTTCTAACTGTGTTTTAATGACATGGTATTTTAAAAATAGTTTTATATTTTATTTGCTACTTTAGGTTATTGTGCAGTGTGTTTCTTATGGAATTGCCATGCTCACCAGTCATTATCCCTTCCTCTCATTTGTTCTTCTCCTTCCTCTTCCCCTTCCCCACCCCTGACTGATTTTTTTGGCCCCGGATACCACCTCCTCTGTTTCCCTTTCATGTCACATGTATCCCAATACCCTTGCCTTTCTCCCCTTTCCTTAATATCCCCTTTTCCTGTCTTGTGATCTTTTGCCTAAATTTATGACTTAAACACACAGGGAGATAAAAGCAAGTATCTCTCTACACATAAAATTTTGAGCCTAAATTATGCATAAGAGAAAAAAAATTTTCTGTTAAGTCTGGCTTATTTGATGTGACAGAATGGCTTCTAGTTCCATCCATTGTCTGACAAGTGCCATGGCCTGTAACATTTTTTTTTAAGACATAAGACTAAATTTGATAATTGTTGGGTTCTCCATTGCTGTGTTCTCCAGCAGATAGGGATGAGGCATAGCCTGTCCCACCAGTCTCTCCTTAGGGCCGAGTGGAGGATGATGAGTGTTGAATGACCCAGACCCCCACCAGGGAGAAACACACTGAACTGGAGTCTGTTGAAGCGGGATCTCACTTTATTGCATCAGGAACTTACATAGTGCTGAGGTAGTGGGCGGGAGTCTTGGGATGGGGTGAGGTGGAGTAAGGAATAAGGGCCAATAATATCATGCCACATCAGTGGTGGCTGGGCAGAGGAGTCGCTCCTCTCCTAACTCAAGTTAGTTAGGCTCAGTAAGTTATGCTGGGCTTATGAGACCCAACAGCTAATATTTTGTTGAGTAGTTTCGCATCTACAGTTGTGAGGAACATTTGTCTATAATTTTCTTTCATTGTATTATTTTTGTCTGGTTTTGAAATTAAAGTAATGCTGGCAGCCAGCAATGAATTAAGAAGTATTCCATCTGTTTCTATCCTCTGTTAAAGATTGAATATAACTGTTGAAATTTTTCCTTAAACAGTTGGTAGAATTCACAAGTGAACCCATGTGAGTTAGATGCTTTAATCTCTTAGGGAAAGTTATCAGTTCTTGACTCAAAATGTTTAGCAAATGTGGGTTTATCGAGAAAGTTTAATACTTTTGGAACTTTTGATGGATTGTTCAATGAATTGTTCCAGCTTATCTATTTTGTCAATTTTGGATCAGAGAGGTTTTCATAAATTCTTTTCCTTATCATTTTATTGTCAATGAAATCACAGTATTTTTGCTTTTTGATTACTGAAATTAAATAACCTGTTTCCTCATTTCTGAAATACCCTGGTTAAAAGATTATTGATTTTATGTTATTATATCTTATTTATTTACTTTTTTGAGACAAGGTCTTACTATGTATCCCTTGCTGGCTTGGAACTCACTATAGCGACCAGGGTTGCCTTGAACTCACAAGATTGCCTGCTTCAGATCCTGAATGCTGAAGTTAAAGATGCACAGCACCACACCTGGCCTGGTCTTTCCAGAGAATGAAGTTTTGTTGTCGTTGTTTCCCACCTATTCATTTTGTGTTGTTAACTTTATTGATTTCTGCTCTAATTTTTACTATTTTCTGCTTATTTTGTATTTTAACTGTGTGTGTGTGTGTGTTTCTTAATATGGATGCTAGTTTATTCATTTGGGACTTTTCCTCTTCCTTCGAGTCAAAGAATTGGGAAATATAAATTTCTCTCCAAGCACTGTTTTCATTGCATCCCACAAGTTTTCCTAAGATGTATTCTCATTTTCCTATAATTCCAGATATTTGTGGATTTCTCTTATTATTTCTTTAATTCACCTATTTGTGTGCTCACAAAGGTTGTTGTCTCTGTGTGTTTGGGGGATGATAAATCTTTCTGTTCTTAATTTTTAGTTTATTTAGTTCTATGTGTTATGAAAACATTCTTTTGTCTCTGTATTTTAAATAAGTTAAGGTTCATTTATTGTTCACTGCATGTTTTTTTTTGATGAATGTGCCACGTGAAGTTGAGTAGAATGTATGTCCTGATGGTAGATGACATCATCTGTAGATGTTTATTATATGTGGTTAATTGAGCTATGAGGTAGTTGTGTGTTTACCACTTTTGTTCTTGCTGCATCTATTACTTGTAGAGGATTGTTAAAATGTCCAGCTGCAATAAAAGATCTTTTTCTTTTTGCTGTTATATAATACATTTTACCTGATGTCTTCATATTATATTATTTGACACATACATATTAAGGATTATTATATCATCTTGAAGAATTTACTCCTTCATCTCCAAGTAATACTTCCTTTTATTTCTGATTATTTTTATTGCCTTAATGTTTGGTATATCTGAAATTAATGTAGCAATCAGTTTTCTTTTGTGTAATATCTGCCTAGTATATCTTTCACCATTTCTTTATATTTATAGTGACTTATTCTATAACGCTAAAGCCTCCTAATTTTAACATTACAATAGAGAAAGAAATGACAATCATTTTAACAAATGTTGCTGGGAAAACAGAATATCCATATGAGACTATGAACACTAAATCTATTATTTGTCACCCTGCACAAAGAAATAATTAAAAGTGGATTAAAGACCCTAATGTAAGACCTGGAACTTTAACTTAGTTAACAGTGCTTGTTAAGACACTTCACAATAGAGACCTGAGCAGTGACATTCTCCAAAGAACTTGAAAAACACAAGAAAAATCCTAAGAATTGGCCTAGAACATAAAGTGCTTGCTGTGCAAGCATGCAGAACTGTCTTTAGATCCCAGCATTCATATTCGTTGGGCACAGCAGTGGCATACATCTGTAACTCTGGTACAGGGGTGGGGCTGAGTGGTGGAGACTCACCACTGTGAGTGAGATTTGAGTGGTGGAGATCCTGAGGGCTCACCAGCTAGTCTTTGTAGCCAAAACAAATAACCCCAGGTTCACAGAAACCTTGTCTTAAAAATTGAGGTGGAGAGGGGTAGAGGAAGACACCATATACTGGCCTTTGTTTCCCGCGTGTGTGTGTGAGTAAATGCACTCACATACAGATATGCACTCACACATATATTGCTTGCACACGTGTGCACACACGAACACACATACATGAAGAAGTAGAAATGGTGACTAAATGCTGGAAAATATGTTTGATGTTCTTAGCTATCATGGCAACAGTTCTGGCGTGCACGTGAACAAAGAGGAAGCCTGATTCATGGTGGGAGGGAATGTAAGCAGGTGTAGCTGATGTGGAAGTCAGTGTGGAGATGTCAGAATACTGAAATGGGCACTACCACATGACCAGCTCTATCATGCCTGGATGTGTATCTGAAAGACTATACATCCTACTGCAGAGAAACTGCACATACACATTTATTGCTGTACTCTGCATAACAGCTGAGAAACGGGGGCAACCAAGATCTCTACCAACAAATGAATAAGTAAATAAAATATGTTGCTTCTACATAAAAAGATTTATTTGGTCATAAAAGTGAAATAATGACTTTTGCTGGAAAACTGTTGAAACTGAAAATAATTATGTTATGTGAAATAACCCAGACATAGAAAGACAAGTACCACATGTCTCTCATATATGAAATCGAGGTTTAAATTGTGTGGCTGTGTGTGTGTGTGTGTGTGTGTGTGTGTGTGTGTGTGTGTGTTTTGAAAGTAGAAGGCAAATTGTTGGAGGGGACAAAGGACTCATGAGGGAGGTGAAAAAGAGCATAGTATTATGTATGTGCCATGAGAATAGATGGGAGGATGCTGGTTCAGAAAGGAAGGGAGCCAGGCTGAGGCTCTTGGAGCAGATGGAGGGTGGTGGGAGAAGAGAATGAAGTAACAGAACATAATGACGTGTGTATGAGAATGCCATGATGAAACACATTACTTTGTGGGTTCATTTAAATTAATTAAGTGATTTGATGCTACCTGCCTAAAATGAGCTGGTGGAGGTACCCAGGCTTGTAGTCGTACTTACTCCAGACACAGATCTGGAGGACCAGGACTCAAGTTCATGATCAGCCTGAGACGACTAGAGACCCAGCTGGGCTACGTGAGACCCTGTTAATCCATATGAATCTGTTATATTTTATACCTTTAAATCATCACTACTTCGTAGTACTGACATTATCTCAGCTTTTTAAAAATTAGTTTAAAAGAAAAGATTTGTTTTATGTATTTGAGTGACTTGCCCGAGTATATGTCTGCATACCACATGCATATATATTGCCCGCAGAGGTGAAGACACCAGATTCCCACCCTTACCCTGCCCGGGACCTGGAGTTACAGACTGTAAAGTACCATGTGGGCGTTAGTAATTGCAACAGGCACTCTTGACTGCGAGGCATCCCACTGGCCCTCAATTTCCTTTTAAACAACACTAGACTCTTTATCTTGCCAGGCAGGTATATTACAATTAGCTGAAGTGGACTCCTGTAAGCTTGAAACAAGCAAAGAAAAAAAAATCTGTGAGCTTTCACTATTTTGCTCTATTTTTCAGTTGCTCTTAAAACTATGTAAATTCCTACTTCCCTGTTTGCTTTAGTGGGTCAGGCTCTTTGCTATCTGGTTTCCCTTTAGGCGAGGTGTTTAATAACCCTCCTCCCTAATAATTTTATCATGCTCATGTAGACTTTCAGGATATTAGAAACGGAACACTGTTGAGCATACCTTAAAAGAAACGCATTTGAGTCAATAAAAGTCGTTCCTCTATAACTGCTTTGGGTGCAAAGTATTTTGACAACTGCCTCAGGAATGTCATGGAGAAGAAGACATTCGGTTGCTTTGGAGCAGCTGCAAGGGAGGCAAACAAGCCGGAGTGATGTAAGCCTCTCGCTCTGGGTTCACCTCTCTAAGCCACACTTCCTAGTCAGAGTACAAAGCCCAATTGTGCTCTGGATGCCTGCAGTCCTGATTTACATTTCCCCGCCAGGCAGCGGAGATATTCTCATTCTCACCCTCAAGCTGTAGTGACAGCATAAGGCAAGGGCTAAACTCCTCCATGATTCTGCGGTGGGGGAGAAGAGAGAGTTGAGAGAGGAACCACCCTGGCGTCCCAAGATGTTTCTGGTATGTGTGTGCTGATTTTCAAGGGGCAAATTTTTAACTGTCTGAGCGAAACAATGAGATGCCACAGGGGATGCTTATTTTACGTTTCTTATCATTTGCTTTCTAGGTGGAGCACCAGTATTCCCACAAATTCACGGTAGTGGTTCTAAGTGCCACCAAAGTAACCAAGGGAACCTTAGGTGACATGCGTGAGTACCTGGTTTCGTGTGCAGAGGAGATGGGGATCTTGGCTCAGGGTGGGGGGATTACTGTTCAGCGGCTTGATAGCTTGGACCCTCTTTAACCATGCTTGTCTGTGAATGATAACAGTTCAAACTATTCTGATGCCATTGGGCATCTCTCAAAGTAGCCATCTACTTTGGCTTTAGCCAAGAGCAACTGCAGTCAGACCAAATGACAATCTTGTGACATAGCTCTGTGGAATTCAAAGTTCTATTTCATCCTATTTCGGAAGAGTGCTGAGTCAGGATTTCAAACAGACTGCCTCTGTGAGGTATTGTGCTTATAGGATTAAAAAGTGCAGTGCATGGAATTCTTCTGCCTCTGAGTGTGTTTATTATGTATGGGATAGCTATAGAAACTGGTGCAGGACAGCAGTCTGAGGATCATGTGGCATTAACTTGTTGGCTGTCTCCTGCTCCGTGCTCAACAGCACTTTTCCTTATTCTGAGAAGTCCAAAGCTCGCGGGTGTGGCGTGCAAAGAAACATGTATAAATAAGATAGTAGTGAATTTGTAAGTGTTTGAGTATTGCCATAGTTTGGGAACAGGCGGTTGAGCCATCAGAGGTGTTGGAGGAAAAGCAAAAGTATAATTGAAAACGGCGGGATACATGGGCAGCATCCTGCTGCTTGCAGCACACCCGTTCTGTTTTTCCTTTGTCCTCATACCACTCTCCAGAGGACTTCCGACACCAGGTATGTGTGGATTTTTGCCATCAGCAAGTAAGCAATTGGTTCTGAAGTAGAAATCATCAGTGTGCCCTCCAACTCAATTCAGTGGGACTCGGTCTACCTGAAGCTAATTTTAGATTACACAGGTTGAGGACTGAGTTTCCGAGACATCTCTCTTCTCCTCACTTACAAGCAAGTTGCAAGCCCCAGCTTTTTAACCTGGGCTTCTGACCAACTCATTAATGACAAGTGCTCCCCTTGCCCCTCCCAACATTCAATTCATTGGCCCTGATATTGGCTCATAAAGCTCAAGGAAATACTTACCTTTGTCACTTTATTATGGAGACATCTGTAAGACACTTAAATTAAGAGATACAGTCAGGCATGGTGGTACACACCTTCAATCCCAGAACTCAGGAAGCAGAGGCAGGAGGATCTCTGTGAGTTCAAAGCCAGCCTGGTCTACATTGTGAGTTCCAGAACAGCCAGGGATATATAGAGAGATTGTCTCAGAGAAAGAAAGAGAGAGAGACACACAGACACAGAGAGATGAAGATGTAGAAAGAGAGAGTCATAGAGATCCAGGTACAAGGACAAGGGGAAAGGGTACAGAGTTTCCCTGGCTTCTCAAGGTATCATCCTCTGGGAACATGTCTAATTCAGCAGCCTGATGGCTTGTCCAGTTCTTTGCTTTGGCATTCTGTAGAGACTCCGTAATGTCTCCATAATGCTGATAGAACTACAACTAGAACCCAAAAGGGCTCCTTAAGAGTTCTTCTTGATGTACCTATACATGATTTTCCCTCCAGGGTGTGAGACAAGTCTCTTCTGCAATCAGTTGGGTCTTATGACCTATGGTTGTACTAGACTGGCTGGCTAAAGAATTTCTTGATAGCCAAAGGGAAGAGTAAATTTTCTGTGATCTGCCTCGAGGTTGGGAAATTCTAGTTTCTACGGCTTGTCTTGGAGAAGGGATCATGATCCCAGAGCCATGGAGAAAAACAGTCTGTGGTTGATCATGGCACACCTGCAGAGTGACGCTGCATAGCGGCAAGAGCCGGGAGGAATCTCAGCAGATGTAATCTTGGGTGGGGACGGCTAGAATGGGTCCAACACTGCTAGTGAATAGGAAACAAAGGTATGGACTAAGTGGGCATTCAAGCTCTAGGAAGACAGGGCCTAGGAGGGGGATTCTTGTTTACATTAACGGGAAATGGATGACATTGAAGTGGCCAATCACAGGGCCGAATTTTCACTCAAAATGTTCCAACAACAGTAGATTAGACGTTTAAAAATAATTTAATAGTTTGCAGGAGAATGAGCAAATGGTTTTGTTTTGTTTTTAAATAATAGTAATGGCTTGAGCTTGCTTGACATATTGATGGTAAAGCCAAGAGAGAGGTGCATGTTAAATACTAAGATAGGATGAGCGGTCTGAGCCCAAGCTGCTAGTGACTGCAGGAGAACCAGAAGGCTGGTGG
Organism: Ondatra zibethicus; assembly: GCA_004026605.1. Classification (NCBI taxonomy): domain Eukaryota; kingdom Metazoa; phylum Chordata; class Mammalia; order Rodentia; family Cricetidae; genus Ondatra; species Ondatra zibethicus. The sequence continues at coordinate 43,896 of PVIU01002624.1, forward strand.
ATGTTTGAATTAAAGAGGATGAGCCTAGCATCTAATGGCATCAGTAGAGCTGAGCATAACAATGGCAATTTCTTTAAACCTAGTCAGAATCACCGGTTTAGATGGTTGAATGTTACACTTTTGTCTGCCCCGCCTGATGCCCCTTGTCAGTGTTGTCCTTTGATCCTTTTTGTTTTCCTTTTTGCAATTCTTTGCCTGTTTGTCCTTTTAAACCATAATTTTCAATGAGCCGAAAAGAGCACATAGCAGGTACATCGCAAATAGCCAACACTCACTATTTCTGATATCAACAATCATGCCCTGGAGAGAATGGCAGCTCTCTTGCTCTTGGCCAACTAAGGACCCTTAGTCTAAAAAGCCTGAGTGTGGAACAGGCCAACTGTTAGGTGAAAAGGCCTTTCTTTCTTCTCTTAAACACTGTGCCAATAGCTTGCTGGCCATGCAAACAATCGACCTGATTTGACTCTTGCAGACATAGCTATTCTCTCTTAGTCAAAGCAGCAACAGTCCTCTGTATCAGTGCTGATTCTATTGTGTAGACAATGGGTGTGGCTATGCTTAGAATGTGGCTCGGACTCACTGTGTATATATGTATATTGGAGTATAGCTGTGCAGACTCTGATAATCTAGACTAATAGTACCAACTCTGACAGTGTAGACACCGATAGTCTCACCTGGTGTGGATTGGATTCCTTTGGAACCTGCGATGATTATTTACTGTGTTACTCAAGGCTCTAGGCTAGTGAAACTAAAGCTGTGTTGATTCCTGTCCCCACAGTAGACACAGGTTAGGACACTGGACTCCAGATAAGCTTCTTTTAAAATAAAGGGGCCCATGGGAGGAATGGCCACTGGGTATACATAAAAGGCCAGAGTTAGGGCTCGGTGATCAAGTGTTCATTCAGTGTTCCTAAGACCTGGAAGACCCAGAGAGCAGAAATCCCTTTATTCCATTTGATTTATTTTATACATGTAAGTGTTTTGCCTATGAGTATGTATGTGTCTGTGGAAGTCAGAAGAGGGGTCTGGATCCCTGGAACTGGAATCACAGATGGTTGTGAGTCACCATGTGGGTGCTGCAAACCCAACTTGCAAGAACAGCAAGCACTCCTAATTGATGAGGCACTCTCCAGCCCCACCCTATTCGCATTTTATGCGGCCTGCCTTTATTTAACAGGTAAATTTCCATAAAGCTCTGCATGTTGGTGAAGAAGAATGATGGCTAGCACTTTTGTGGTCTGATTTTTTGAGGGGTGGGGGGCGTTGTTGCCAGTTTCTCGTGTCAGTTAATAATGTTACAGAAGTAGGAATACACAGGGAGAGGAAACAGAGGGACCTTAAAAAAATCAACTTCATGGCAAGTGTGCTTACAAAGGGAAGGGAATAGACAGGGTCAAGGCTTCACTTTTGAAGGAGGTTACAGTGAGGAAAGATGTAGGATCCACATCTCAGGTGATGAACTTGAGCTATCCAGATTACCAAATAAGTCACATTTCCCCTGTTTGGTTACAATGACTCCTGGGAGATAGACAAATCTATGAAATGATGAAAGTATTTGAAAACCATAAAACTATTACAAACTTCAAAGACCCAGAAAGTTAGGATAGCAGAGCCCTATACGCTCTTATGTTCTCTGCAGTCTATATTTAAAAACAAATTTCCATTAAATTCTCCATATGAGTTATAGAATGCTACGGTGTTGCTTTTGTGTGGTGGTCTTTCTGAAGTCGACCACATATCAGCTGTTTCTGTATCCTAATATGCTTTGTTTTAAATAATACTAAGTTTATACTTATCTTTATTTTATCTAGTGATAAATCATCCCATTCTTTTATTTATTTATTTTGTTTTGTTCAAGACAGGATTTTTCTGTGTAGGCTTTGCTTCCCTCAGACTCACTCTGTAGACTGGTCTGGCCGCATCCTCACAGAAATTCACTTGCCTTTGCCTCTCGAGTGCTGGGATTAATGGCATGTGCCACACTGCTGGTGAATCATCCCATTCTTAATAGCCACAGTTAGAAATAACCCTCTGCAATGTTTAACCGTCATAATGAAACCAGAGGCATCCAGTCAGCTACCTTGTTAGGGATGAAAGCTAACTTTTATTTTGAATGAGGTTAATAACCAGGTTGACCTAGAACTCAGCAGGCAACCATGCTGGCCTTGAACATGTTGTCCTCTGGTATCAGCCACTTTGGTGCTGAGATTGCAGGTGTATGCCACCATATCCTGTTCCAAACTGGCCTCCTCATTTGGGAGTTTTTGCCTCTGTATCAGCCGAGAACAAGATAGTTGTCAGTTTCTTCTGGGCATGACTGCTGCTGTCAGAAGAACTAAATGTTGATACTTCTGTGTATTGTCTGTACCTCATGCCCCAGTGCCAGCCACATTCTGTTTTATTGTGGTCAAGGTTGACAGAAGAGCTGTTTGAAGTTCAAATTTGCACCTGGCTAAAGATCATTGCCACATTCTGATTTCTAAAATGCGCAGTTTGTCTTAAATTGATATGCTCTTACTTTTGAGGTCACACTCAGTCATTTTAGATGTGCCATGTAACAAGCAGCATTCATCATTCATGCATATGTTAGGACTTAAGTGTTGGCGGGTGTCCTGCTCAGTTCCGTTTTGTTCCTGTACTTTGCTAGCAGAAGGTGTGCATGTGAGTGATGACCGCAGTGACAACAGGCTTTCAGCCAGTAGGAGTCTTCCCTCTGTCTACACAACCCTGAACCTACTTTTCAAAAGTACATAATATTTATAGTGATATCTAGTAAAGTCTTCCTTGAGGATTTCATGGTTTGACAAGAATGTAATCTGACAAAAAAATTAGAACTATCATTTGATTAAGCAATTCTTTTAATGAATAAACATTCAGGGATAGGGAACTGGTGTACTGAAGACACATTGGCATTTTCATGTCTCCTGAATCACGACATAGACCACTAAGGTAAGAAAACATACAAAATGTCCATGGGAGTAAACACAAAGAAAGTTTAGTGTGTTACTATCGACAGGGATCATCAGCTAACAATATTTGTTGATTAATCCTGCGTATTAGAGCTTGACTCCCAACACCCCTGTAACTTGCAGGTATCCTCCAAACTACTGTAATCCTAGTCCTTGCAGGTATCCTCCAAACTACTGTAATCTTAGTCCTTAGAAGGATGGAAACAGGAGAATATCATGGTTTTGCTAGTTGGGGCTTATCAGATAAAATGCAAACCCAGATTCAAGTACAGACCCCACTTCAAAAGAGTAACTGGAAAGTAATAACTGGAACGCTCAAAATATTCCATTGGTCTCCAAACATGTACATAGGCTTGAGCACCTCCCCACACACATGTCCATGTTATATAAAGAAGGATGCTTAAAAGAAATACCACACTAGCCCAGAATTGAGAATAACAGATGGTTATTTATTTAGGGGTAGACTGACAAATCAGAAACCTCTGATGGGATGGAGAAGAGAAACCGAATCCCACAGCAGGAAAAGAGGCCGTTCGCATGCTTTACATGGGCATAAATAGTATAAGAGGCCACGCCCCAGAGGGCGGGTAACTTAAAGGCTTTTATTGGCTGTATGATTTCCTACAGCACCTCTCCCTTTTTTTTCAACAAGAGAGTTCTAAGCCTAATACAAAATTATGTACAATAAGAACAAATATATTCAATAATTATCCTATCCTAATGAGTTAAGTTTGTATAATAAATAACTTGGCCAAGCCATGAGAGGAAAGTAACTACAACTATCTTGTCTTCAACCCCATCAAAGATTTGAGTTGGGAAATAATATTACTTGAGTAAGCAGGAAGTGAAATTAAGCAACTTTAAAAATGTGCAACAAATGACAGATACAACTGGCTACCTGGGCAAACACTCAAAGTTTCATTTGCAACGTTGAATCAACCAATTTTTGCTAAGGCCTACAGTAACTGACAGACCATTTCCAGGTGCAGGAAAGTTTTCAAAACTGTCTTACTCTATCTTGGCAAGATTTGAAAGTCCTGCTTATCCATTTCCAGATACCATGTACCTTGTCAGTAGTTGAGGCATGGGCAATTTCATTCCCAAAGGCCAGTTTTGCCAATAGGAAAACAAGCTCCAAGTGGAGAGTATTTGGTGCTCAACATTCTCTTGGGAATAGATCGGTGCTGCCAAGAGCAGTTGCATCTCACTTCAACAGATTCCCTAAGTTATTTGAATGCTATATTCTACAGCTCCTTGAAGTGGTTGAAGATTACCTTTCTATGCAGAATACAATCTCTATGTATCCAAAGAACCTGATTAGTCTAACTATAAGTATGACAAACATGGATTACTATTGACTTATAATTCTTAACACCTATATAATTTAAAGACTAAGACTTTATATTAGAATATTAAACAATCTTTAAACAACTGTGCAACAAATGAGGACAATGACCTCAATATGTAAACAATGTATAAGTATCTTGATCAGAGGTAGAGATGTTCATTGCAATATGATAAATATATCCTAAAATTTTATCAATATACAAAAACGTTTTAAGCAGAGGTAGAAGCATGCATGCATAAAATATGACAAAATAACTTTGCCTAGGAATAAAACTATGGTGGGCCAAAATAGGAACACATTCAATATAATTTCAGTTTGTATCAATATCCAAGAATCTATACCAATGTAAATTGTCTATAAATAATAGCTCACAAATATTTGCTCTATTACTCACTATTATTATTAGTGTGAGTAAGCTCACACTAATCTATTATCCCATCCATTTTTCCCTCTTTTTTCAAAGAGATTCTTGAGCCTACAAAATTTCCCCCCAACCCCCAACCCTATACCAAATATAGTCAAACCTTAGATGATGTTCATAGTCCTGAGGACAAACTTTGTTGGGAGAGGGGATGTCATCTTCTAGAATTAATTCCAGCTGTCATGGGGTAATGTTCTTTCTATGGGATCCTGTGAAAGTAAAATGATGATTAAGTTCCAAGGTCACTATCTGGTATAATTGCAAATAATCTCTGAGTATTTGGTAGGGTTTTTCTGAGGTTCCTATTTGGAGTTCTGGCCAGAACACTCTAAAAAAGTGCAACATTTCAGGTAACCAAGTTGGAACCATCTTGAGCAGCTGATATATATATATATATATACATATATATATGTATACATTCATTCATTCATTCATTGAAAGATATGATAGAGACAAAAATAGGTATGAAAAAAAGTAAATTTTTTTTCTAAATTCTTTTTTCTTTCTGTCCCATATAATGGCTCCTGACATGAGACAGAAACTCTGAATTTTTATCTTAACAACATGCTTGGATTTAGAGAGGGACAGAGCCAGTGTTCAACTCCAAAACCAGCTCTATTATTCACACACACACACACACACACACACACACACACACACACACACACACACACAGAGTTAAATGTGTATCAGTTACTTGATCTCATAAATCATATTTTTTCTCAGTGATCATTAGTGGATAGTAATTTTTCCATCTGTTGGCACTCAAACATCCAGGGTCTCTTGAATTTTTGAAGATGATTATTTTCCTACAAAGGCAAGAACAGAACCCTGCCCCAACCCTATATGCTTTCCTTACCACCTGTATGGTTGTCACCATTGTGGATGAGCTGTCATTTCTCTTACACAAGAGGTTTCTACTTTTCAAACTGAATCTTTATCAATTTTGATGGTATCCATAGTTTTTCTTCTCCTGTGGAAACAAGAGCAAAACCCTTTCCCCAACATAGCATATCTCCTGGCTTCCATTGTAGGTCAGCATATCTTTGAAATAAACCAGCTGATTTAATTCAGAAGACTTTTCTATTTTCCAGTGTCTCTCTGCTGCTGTTTTCCCTTTCTCATTAGTGTTAATAAAATTCCAGGTTAATAAAGCATTATGTAATCCATTTCTGGGGGTATTTTCCACACATTTCTGTTTGTTTAACATATCATTTATAGTTTGATTTGATCTTTCTATAACTGCCTTACCTGTAGGCTTGTGTGATACACCTGTAATATGTGTAATATTATAATAAGCAAAAAAACTGTTTCAGTTTCTTAGAGACATATGCTGGACCATTATCTGTCTTTATTTGTGCAGGTATATCCATGATGGCCATAACTTCCAATAAATATGTAATTACTGAATCAGCCTTTTCTGAGGTTAAAGCAGTTGCCTACTGAAAACCTGAATAAGTGTCAATGGTGTGGTACATATTTTAATTTTCCAAATTCTGTAAAATGGAATATATCTATCTGCCAGATCTCATTCCTTTGAGTACCCTTTGGGTTAATCCTTGCAGGCAATGATTTTTGGTTATAGAAAGAGCGATTAGGACATCTCTTTATAATCTCCTTAGCTTGTTGCCATGTAATAGGAAACTCTTTCTTTAAACTTTGCTATTGACATGATATTTTTTTATGAAATTCTGAGGCCTGCAATATACTTCCAATCAATAAGTGATCAATTTCTGCATTACCTTGTGCTAGAGGACCTGGCAGACCTGTATGGGATCAGATGTGTGTTATGTATATAGAAAAAAGCCTATTCCTGATTGTGTGTTGCACCTGAATGAATAATGAAGTCAATTCTGTATCATCTGGTATAAATTCAGAATTTCAATATGCAAGACAACTCTTTCTGCATATTGTAAATCAGTAACTATATTGAGAGGTTCTTTACAATCCCTTAGAACCATAAGAATAGCATATAATTCTGCCTTTTGGACAGAATTATAAGGGCTTTGTTCCACTTTACTTAACTCTTCTGATTTGGAACCTGCCTTTCCTGATTTATTTGCATCAGTATAAAATGTACAGGCTCCAGTTATTGGTGTATCACATACAATTCTGGGAAGAATCCAAGAAGTTATCTTTAATTTTATTACTTTTGGGATAATTGCTATTAATCTTTCAAATAATTAGCACAAGCTCTTTGTCAAGGTTTATTGTCTTCCCATAATTTTTTAATTTCATCAATAGTAAAAGGCACTATAATCTCTGCTGCTAATTGGCAAAGTCTCAATTACCTTTTATAATTAATTCAGAGACTTTTTCCACATAATTTTTTATTTTTTTACTTGGTGTAGGTGGTAAAAAGGTGCATTTTAAGATAATATCATTTCTCTGCATTAAAATTCCTGTGAGAGAAATTCTGGAAGGCAATATGACTAGAATACAATCAAGATTTGGATTCACCCTATCCATATGTGCCTCCTATAATTTCTCCTCAACAGTCTTCAATTTTTTTCTGCTTCGGCTGTTAACTCTCTGGGACTGTTTAAGTCTTTGTCACCATCTAAGGTTTTGTTTAAAAGAATTATTAGATCAGGTGTTATCCCAACAGCCAGTCGTAGACTGGAAATTTCTCCTAACAATCTTTGAAGGTCATTAAGAGTCTGCGACGAGTCTCTACTAATTCGTGCCCTTTGTGTTCTAATTTTCTGTAAACCTATTCTGTAACCTAGGTAATTAACGAATCTTCTCTTTGAATCTTTTCAGGAGCAATTTATAATCCCATTTAGGCAAAATTTTCTTTATTTCTTCAAACATTCTGTCTAAAGTATATGCATTTGAATCAGATAACAAAATGTCATCCATGTAATGGTAGATTATAGACTTAGGAAATTATTTACATATTATTTCCAATGACTGACTGACAAAGTATTGGCACAGGGTGGGGCTACTGAGCATTCCCTATGGGAGGATGGTTCATTGATATCTCCTAGTAGGCTGAGAATTATTATAAGTAGGCCTTATGAAGGCAAATTTTTTCCTATTCTTTTCTTGTAAATGTATAGTGAAGAAACAATCCTTTAAATCAATAACTGTGAGAGACCATCCCATTGGTAACAGAGAAGACAGAGGAATTCCAAATTGTAGAGGGCCCATAGGTTGAATTACCATGTTGATGGCTCTTAGAATTGTCACCATTCTCCATTTTTCAGATTTCTTTTTAACAACAAATACAGGGGAATTCCAATAGCTGGTAGATTCTTCTATATGCTGAGATTCTAGTTTCTCTTGTACCAGCTGTTCTAAAACCTGCAGCTTTTCCTCAGCTAGAGGCCACTGTTTAACCCATATTGGTTTCTCAGTTAATTATTTTAAAGGCAGAGCTGTTAGTACCTCTGAAGGTTTATTGATTGCTTTCTGTTCCTGTTCAACCCAAATGGCTGGTGACCGTCATCTAAAATATCTTCTAATATTTTCCCCAGAAACATAAGTTTTGGGGGCTGCAAGAATGTTAATCTGGGTATTCCATTGCTGCAATAGGTCATGACCCCACAAATTCACTGCAATATTAGCTACATATGGCCTCAGCCTCCCTCTCTGTCCTTCTGGCCCCATGCATTTGACCCATATCATGTTTTGTTTCACTTGAGATAGGGTTCCAGTTCCTAGGAACTGAATATCTACCTCTTGAAGAGGCCAATTCAGATGCCATGTTTCTGGGGTAATGATACTTACATACACACCCATGTCTAGTAATCCTTCAATAAAAATGCCATTTATACACACTCTTAGCTTTGATCTTTGATCATTTATAGAAGTCTTCCAGATATACATTCCTGTGTCCTACTGGAGTGTTTGATTCATCCTCCACATCTATTCCATCAACCAGACCAGTATGGTTTTTTTTTCCAGTAGGCACTGGATTTTTTAATTTTCCTGGTGTGACACATTCTCCACAGTAACTGGGAATGATTGGACCAAGTTTGTCATGGGGGCCTGTGAGAGGCCCCCAAGGAGTTTCCCAGTGGTATCGGGTTGCCTTGTCTGCCATTTGTTGACCTACATCCAATGGTCCAATGTTGGCCTTTACCACACCTATATATACCTGAAGGCTGAGTCCTCCCAGAGAAGACATTATTCCAAAGAATTCCTTGTCTATAATCTCTTCTCAGATGTCCTATTCTACCACAGTTAAAACATTTGGTATTTTGATGTCTCCTCATACCATTGTACGTTGCTCGTTCTACCTAAGCTTCAGTACTATTTTCAAGTGCCTCTACATTCATTGTATGCAAGATCCATTCATCCATTGGTGCTGATATGACTTTTAAAGGCCTGAGGATCCTTTTGCATTGTAAGTTGGCATTCTCAAAAGCCAAAGATTCAATTAGTACACTTCTAGCTTCTGGGTCTGTTACCCCTAATGTACAGCCATAGTTAATCTTTGTAAAAAGTCACCAAAGGGTTCTCTTTGATCCTGTTTAACCCTAATATATTATTCAATTTTATTTCTTAGTTTCTGAATCCTGTCCTGAGCATTTAAAGCTGCTGTGCTACATAGGGACAAGGTGTGTTCGTCATAAAGAGCCTGATCCTGAGGATCAGAGTAAAGTCTCTCACCCAGGATTTGATTTTGGGAAATCTCAAGTCCTTTTGCTTTTCCCTGTTGCTCTAAAATTTTCACTTCTTCTCTCTAGTAACAATTCCAAAGCAACTGAGGTTATGAAAATCACCAAAAAGTTTTTTAAGATATTATATAATATAATTTTATAAAATTGGCTTAAAAGCTGTAAGTCAAATCTGCCTTCAAGTGTTTTTGTTCTCTTTAAATGTCCTCATAAAGCTCTGTCAGCTCCTGAATAACGAGGAAAATGGTCTACCTATGATTCTGTATTTATATTTAGAAGCTCCAAAACTTACGGGATAAAATCTGCAGAGGAAAGTGCCCAGTGTCTAATAAAGCGGCTGAGAAGAGCCTTAATAGCTGGGCTTGGTATAATATACCTGGAATCCCAGCACTTAGGAGGCTGAGGCAGGAATATTCCTGTGATTAGGTCAGGGCCAGATAGGACTACATATTAAGACTGCCTCAAAAACAAACACCTCTCTATAAATATATATAATATTTATATATTAAAAACTACATCAATCATTAGATGCCTTGAACAAAGTCCAATACACTTAATGCCTGATCTCTTCTCAGAGAATGAAGCTTGGTTTTACCTAAATCTAAACCCTAAGAGTCCATTATCACATGACTTACGTATTCCCTGGCCCTTTTTAAAACTAAGGAGCTAGATTCAGTGCAGCTACCCCAACAATTGCCCATCAGTTATTTGTTTGCTTACAAAATTAGTTCACTGATGGGGAAGCTTTGTTAACCAATTATCTTTAAGAGGTGGGACCAAGTTAGGGTGTGGCTTTCTGGGACCCAGAGAAAAACGGGCACACAGCCCAGGTGTACTCTCATTGAGAATTCCAAGGTGTGAAGTCTGTTCAGTAAAGATAACGTCTCATCCTTGGACATAATTTTTATAGCATGCATATTACCTTCCTGGAGAGACATTCTGTCAGTCAATCTATCATAACCCTTTAACAGAGTCCAATTAATACATTTAACAGTACGAATTCTCTCAGACAATATCTCAGCACCCTCTGTTATTGACTGGGTTTTGTTTGTCAAATTGGTTGTATCCTTCTCTAGAGTGCTGAATTTCTCTTTGGGTTGGTAACTATCAGTCTATAAAGACTGTATCATTTCTAAAAGTGCTTCATTCTTGGCCCTATCATCAAACCATGTCTTTAAGGAGACAATATGAAGGACAAAGCTAATCCCTGGAATCAAATAGAGAAATGTAGGAGGGAAATCATATAAACCTTGCATAACATTATACACGGTATAAGTAAAAAAAGCTATTGAACTCCTGGCTGGTTACATTGTCCATAATCTTGCCCTTTTAAATTATAAATTTATAATCTAAATATACGTACAGAATCATAGGTAGACCATTTTCTTCATTATTCAGGAGCTGACAGAGCTTTAGGAGGACATTTAAAGAGAACAAAAACACTTGAGGACAGATTTGAACTCACAGCTTTTAAGCCAATTTTATAAAATCATGTTATATAATATCTTAAGGAACTCTGGTGATTTTCATAGCCTCAAGCTTTTATTTTTTTCATACTATCTTTACATATGGGAAAACATTATTTTATTTCCAATGAGGTTATAGCAACATTGAGTTCCTAATTTTTAAGTAGCTATTCTGTTTGTAGGTTTGGGGTTGCACACATCTCTTTAAAACACGTGTATGAGATCTCAGCATACATGTGCTCCCCAGCAAACTTTATTAAGAATTTGAATTCTGATTCTGTAATTCTATCAAGTAGATGAAGTTTTAACATCTAAGTGATATGGCCATTGAGGATCTATTGAGCACTCTCAGGAGGCAGGGTCTCGAGTGCTTCTATCTGTCTTCACTCATCCTGAGGTCCACAGCTTCCATATGCTAGAGTGGAGCAAAGGCCCAATTCTTTCAGCTTTTACTGGTTTTACTTTTAAAATAAATACTGTAAAGATTTTACTATCTTTATTTTATTGTCCAATTCATATGAAGACTGCCTAATTATGCAACTCACAAGAGTATCTCCAAGAAGTCAGATAGAAACAAACCACAATGGCATTAATCCTGCCTCACAATTCCATTCTTTAGTCCTGAAGTTTATTTGTTATACTGGAATCATGATTAAACCACATTACTATCAGTGAAATGAATTCTTTCCTTTTTATTGTTCCAAAATCCTCAGTGCTTGCTCAGAGTCAAGTGATCACATTTTGTCAGGTTCTACATGCATGTGAATATTCACAAAAGCACCCGTCCTGCCATATAGGAAAGATTCCTAGTGTTGAATGTTCTCTAATCTTCATTTGTGATTGTATTTTCCAGGTAATTTCTCTGCTTTGAGCCACTATAACATCATAAAATTATTTTATTTACCTGTGCAAGTAGCTTTGGTTGACACAAGGCCATAGGAATGTGTTGATCATGTCAAGTTTAGATAAATCTTTGCTATCATTGCTTTTACATCTTGTCAGAGAGCATATAAGGAGCAAAATCAAGTTCACTGTCAGAATGTGTATGCTCTTAAAGATTTACTTATTTGTATGTATATGTGTGGGAGGTGAATGGGAATGTGTGCTTGTGCATTTGTGGAGGTTAGACGTGGGTATCAGGTGTCCTTCTCTATATACTCCACCTCTTTTTTTTTTTTTTTTTTTTTTTACATCTGAGGCTTTCTTAGAATCTGAGAGTCTGAATTGCTTTGGCTAATATGGAAGCCAATAATCCCTAGTGATCTTCCTGTCTCTGCCCCTCTTGATGCCTTGTTTGTTGCATGGTCCTGCTCTAAACCTCTGTCCTCAGGATTTCTCTGCAAGTGAAAGAGCTAGACCATCTCTTTAGTACACTGGAAGAGTTTTAAGTGTTTTTGAACACATGCCTTCATGATATGCTTTGTTTGTACTGCCTTAAGACCTTGAGAAAAGAGACACACTTCAATTCCTCTTCTATCTTCAAGGTAGATGCCTGGTTAAGGAGGAATCAGCTACAGTTGTGAATTGTTACTTAAATAATGCAGAACAAACAACTATGATTTTTCAGATATAACTATCAAAAATGTTTTAAATTGGTTTTGACTAAATGTCCATGTAGAAATATTTGCAAATACTGAGTTATTTTTAAATCATATTTGTTATATATTTTATAGTCCATTGAATGATAATTCTTAACACATCACTGTGTATTGGTGTGACTATGTTCATACTCAGGGAAAACAAACACTCACTTAACATTTTTCTAAATCATGTTAACTTGATTCTGAGCCTGTTCTGGTCAATTTGACACAATCTGGGTCATCTGGCAATGACTGGACCAGTGATTCCAGGTCATAGAGCAAAGATGACTGAGCAAGCCATTGTGATCAAGCCAGTCAGAAGCATTCCTCTATGGCCTCTGCTTCAGTTTCTAGATTCCTGCCTTGACTTCCCCTTGTGATGGGCTAGAAGTATAAAATGAAATATACCCTTTCATCCCCAAGTTGCTTTTGGTCTTGGTGTTTTATCATAGTAATAAAAAGTAAAGTTGAGACGAAGCCCCAACTCACTAGAGGTGAGGGGAGTATGAGTGATCTTCCCTTTCCTAAGAAACTACAAGAATCCTAGGTATTTAGAATTGCCTGTGCCCTAAGAGGAAGGCCTGTTACAAGCTTCGGTGGTGACCACCATTGGCTCCCAATCTTCAGTTATATGTGTTTATGGATCCTGGCCTTCTGCTTGTGACAAGAAGTGGAATGCCCCCGAGGGAAGACTTCTCTATAGTCTGTATAGCAGTAGAAGGAACATGTGAACATCCAGGGGTTATGATACTAAGTCCAGATCCATGGCAATCCAACATGCATCATCACACAGTTGATGAGAAACAGGTTTCCAACACTTTAGAATGCAATTTAAATCCAGGTGAATTTCAGGAAAGCCTGTTGTCTTTTATACAGCACCCCCCCTTCTAAAAAAACCTTGTATATGTGTATGTGTGTGTGCGTGTTCATGTTTGTTGTTTGTGTGTATGCCATAGCACATGTGTGGAGTTATAAATGATCATAAGTGTCAATTCTTACCTTCCACCTTGTTTGGTAGTCTCCTGTTCATTGCTTCAGACTCAGGCGAGATGACGTTTTCACTGTGGGAATGTTGACTGTTGACACATATGTCTGGCTTTTTGTGTGTTCTGAGGATCCAGACTTACACATCATGATTACACAAAAAGTTATGTGTCCTCTCTACACCTTGCTGTAGTTGGGCTTCCTTTGGGCTGCTTACAAATAGCGACCTGGAGACTTATTATTCATTATGAAAGCTTGGCCTTAGCTTAGGCTTTTCCTCAACTAGCTCTCATAAGTTAAATTAATGTGTTTTTATTGATCTATGTTCTGCCACGTGGCTTTTATCTATTTCCCATTTTGTAATCCAACTTGTTCCAAGTCTCACTGGCATCTCTGCATACCTAGATTCAACTCCTCTCCCTCTCTGGCCCTGGAAATGGGAATCTATCCTATCCTGTCTAGCTATTGACCTCTTTATTAAACCACTCAGAAGGCGCCATAGGCAGAGGCACATCTCCACAGTGTGCAAGAGATTATCCCACAATGCCTTACTCTCTTCATGGTGGAGAAGTGACCATGCAACTATTTGAGTTAACATATATTTAGTACTCATTCGTGTGCTTGATACACTGCCTGTTACTGTAGCACCATTTCCTGTATCCACATAAAAATACTCTCATATATTATCAGAACAAAAATATCTGATTTGAATAGTTCCTGTACTGGGTTTCTTCCACCTTTTCTTTTTGGAGATAAATTTGCATTCTGAATTTCTCTGTTGAGGAATTTAAATCCTTCTTCTTCAACTTGAGAGAAAGAAACAGAATGGCATTTCTTTTTCAAAAAGATTCTCCCACAGACATGTTGCCAACATGACAGGCTTCTTCACATTATCACCTTGATACTGGGCCTCTTGCTCACTTGCTGTGTTTTAAAAATTAGTGCATAGCCCTAAGTCTGGTCCACAAGTAAGGTATTAAGGACTACTGGGAAAATAAATCAAATTGATGAGCTGAATACTGCTCCCCTTACTGCCTCAGTGAGGAGGGACTTGGAAAAATGTTCCTTCCCCCCAGCCCCTGAAGATTATAATGTCTCTGTTATTTCTGTCCACAACTTATTAGAATTTTTCTGAGACACATCATACAGAAATATTTATTAACAATTTTGTACATTAATTATGGAGTTTCATATCTTATTCTTTGTAACTGGCATTGATGTTTCCCATTTGTGAGTCTAAAGTGTGTATTTGGTAATGTGTTTCTCTAGGGTCAGCCTTTAGGTTACGGCTGAATATGATTTTTAATAGAGTTTACTAATGTCTTTGGAATGTTTTTGAGTCCACCCAAAAGTTAAAGGGCTCTAAATCTAATGAAATTCTTTCCCAGTGGTCATTTCATAGAAGATAATTTCAAGATGAGTCAAATGGCTCATTACATGTCTTCACTCTATGTGACCATGAAGGGAATGTGGAGAAGTACCAAGTGCAAAAGTGGAATGTTTGCCTCATCCGTTTAGAGTGCTGCATCCTATGTAAGTTGTCAGATGCCTTCATGAGTGCTTTTAGATGCTTTCCTCTATGCTTAAAGTTTAAGAGTTTTTTGTTTGTGTGAATTTAAGTCTGATAAACTCAGTTAATAATGCTATTGTGCATTTCAATAACATTGGCTGAGTGGAATTTCACCGAGTTTATGGAAAATCTTAGAGGTATATTTGCAATAGTGTAAGTGAATATAGGTGGTAGCAAAGAGAAAAGTTTACTACCAATCTCAGCAGGACACATTGCACATGGCTGCTTTGCAAGTTCCAGCTGCCATCTAATTATTCACTTGCTAATCATCCTTGTAACATATAGGAGCATTTTCCTCTTTATGTTCCTGCTTTTGTTTTTATCTGTACTTTGAAATGTTAATGTTCTATCAAGTGGGAACAGAGCTTTTTTTTTTTCAGATCGTTCTTAGTTGAGTTGTACTTGGTCTTATTTGCTTGTGCTAAGTGCATTCTTTTTGCTGGAAAAGCTTACTCTGCCTCTCTACCTAAAAGGCTGTGATTAAAATATAAAGGAATTAAATTAAAATGAGTTTAAATATTTCTTAAATTTCCAAAGAAAACACCTCTCTCTCTCTCTCTCTCTCTCTCTCTCTCTCTCTCTCTCTCTCTCTCTCTCTCTCCTAGGCCTCCTTAGCCTTATTCCCCAGGGAAAGGTGAGTGCACTATCTGCCCTTTCCACAGCCCCACAACACAGTACAATCAATGTGATAGGGAGTCAAGTCAAAGCAGGAACTCATTTTATTACTGTGAGAGTCAGCTTATATAGGTTAAGTGACATCCTGTGATGTAAGGGTACCTCCAGCTGCTGAGAGACAGCCAAGCCCTCCCTCTGGCTGGAGGGCCTTCTACCTAGATCTTGCTGTCTCATTCTCACTCGGTAGCTTTGAGACTATCCTTCAAATTCAAACTTGAGCCAGACTTTTCTCTGTCCTACAGGTCTCGAGGTACAGGCCCTGAGATAATTTTGGCTCAACATCTCTCTCTCTCTCTCTCTCTCTCTCTCTCTCTCTCTCTCTCTCTCTCTGTGTGTGTGTGTGTGTGTGTGTGTGTGTGTGTCTGTCTGTCTGTCTCTCTCTGAGACAAGGTTTCTCTGTGTAACAGCTCTTGCTGTACTGGAGCTCGCTTTGTAGACCAGGCTGGCATTGAACTCACAGAGATCCACCTGCCTCTGCCTCCAGAGTGCTGGGATAAAAGGTGTGCACCGACATGCCCATTGAAAGTTGTTTTCTTAAAGTTTCTGTGTCAAATAAAATGACCTTGCTGCTCTAAAATTTTGAACATTTGTATGAAAATGTCTAGCATATTACTTTACTAGACCTTCATGTTTTAATATTTTTCCTGAAAGTAAAAACTTTTTTTTTTTAAATCACATAGGGACTAGAATGACTAACTAAATGTAGTTGAGATCTATTTGGAATATCACTGAACATAAAATGCAAGTATTTTTCTGTTTTACGCTTCCTTTGATATATCAAAATATTTAAGAGTTTGTTTGTTTGTTTGTTTGCCCAGCTGATCTTGAACTGTATGTGACTGAGGATGACCTCTGAACACTGAACATCTCATTGTTCTGTCTCTACCTCTCAAGTGTTGTGATTACAGGCAGGCTTCAGTGAAATAAATTCCAGTTAAAACTCAGATGCAAAATGCAATAGCAGCAACGGAGTTTTGACTTTAGGAAAGAAATATTAATGAAGCATAACTCAGGCTTCCATAATTGCAGCAGCTTTCTTCTATCCGTGTCCTCAGCAGTAAATGCCAAGTATCTCCCTGTAATCTGTGTGTGCCTGTACCTTGGAGAAAATAAGAAAAACGTCCTATCTGTGGCAGGTAAGTACACTGAATTGGATTTTACACTGAAGAGAAAGCTGTGCAGAGAGGTTGGAGCCAGGATTCTTGTGTATTGCTCAGGTTCAAGTGTTCCCTCTGCTGTTTGTCAAGTATGTGAATTTGGACAAGCTACTCAGCCATTCTCATGGATATCAATGAGTAAGTGAGGTGATAGCTCCATCTTCCTCCCAGCTTCCTTATGAAGACTGAATGAAATGATGGCATAATGGGCCCAGCATAAGTCTTTGTTAAATACCAAAGGAACCGAGCAACGTTCTCAGGATTTTATACTTCCTTTATTCCTTTCTGTGGTTCTATGAAGTATGATGGGTTTTGTTGTTGCTGTTTGTTTTTTGTTATTGTTGTTTTTTGCTTGTTTTTCTTTTTCTTGAGATGCGGTCTCATGTAGCTAAGACTGAGCCAATACGATGTGGAATATTTTGAAGTTTAAGTGGGGACCAAACTCAAGCCTTTGTGCATATCAGGAAAATACTACCAACTGAGCAAAACCTCCTGTCTTCTTTTTATTTTAATTTTAGAACTTAATAATTTCTCGAAGGTGTTATGTTCACAGGCCATAATCTAACAGCTGCTGTGTTTGGGGACTGTCTACTGTACTCTGGATTCGTTTGACAGGTTTACCTTTGAGTGCTTTCTGCCTATCTGTGAAGCCTTGTAGAAGGTCTTGGAGTAAGCTCCAGGGAAGACTGGACAGCTTGACTTCAGCTTGAGACAGGAGGATAATGTCAGTGGACACTTGGTTATAGAATGGATGTATGAACATTGTATTAGGGAAAAGGGTTCAGAAAAAGTTTTAAAAATGAAATTGACCTAATATGTCCAAATGACTTCATGTAGGGAAATTAGCTTATTTTGTGTTTTTTTTTTTTTTGGCAAGTAGGTAAATATCAGGTAGAAAGGATTGTTTTATTCCAATGCATTGGTTTTAAATCAATGAGTGTCAGACAAGAAATAAAACCACCTAATGCCCAGGTTACCCACATCAGCATTTGGAAATTTTTTAATTGACTAATTAGCAAATATTTCAGCCTCCTTCAGTGAAGAGGCAAAATTATGAATGATGTACAGATTAAGTTGGAAGTAATTTAAAATAGAACCTTTAAAAAGATAAAACACACTTTTATCTTCAGCACCCCCCCAAAGAAACAACCAGTGACCAACACATCATGTTCTATTTTTTCCATGAGATGTAGTTTATTTTGACTTCTGTTCTATTTTATTACAAATGTCAGACAAGACTGTTTACAAAAATAGTGCTCAAAAATTTCCTTGCATGCTTATTTAAGAAATTGAAGGAACTTTGCCCTTTGTACTTGACTAAGATAACACCCGATTTTTCCATCTTATCATTTAAAAATTGCAAAGTTTAAAAACAGTAATAACTTATTAAAAATTGCAAAGTTTAAAAACAGTAATAACTCAACTGCATATGTATACTAAGTATACCTGATTTTTATTTTTATTTTTAACGCAGGCTCTGTTTAGCCTTGTTTGAACTGAAACTGTGTAGATTGAATACCCTGGAACTTGCAGATAGCTGTCTGCCTGTGGCTTCTAAGTAATAGAATTAAAGATGTGCTACCACATCTGGCCCAATTATACTTTTATTAAAAGTTTTGAGGTTCATATTTAATTAAACTACTTAACAAAAGTGTATGACTAATACTGAAAGTGACAAAGGAACTATTAAAACACTATATTTGCTCTGAAAAAAATAAATTAATGAGTGAGTTTCCCTCTCAAGGCTCATCACATCATGTTTGGAAACACTTTCATTAAAATTGAGGATTCTATTTTAGGTAATTCCTCCTAGCATCTATCTAGCAGGTAGAGGCAAGGAACTGTAGTCCAGAACACAGAATTAACCAACTCAGGCATCAATATGCCAAAGCTGAAAACTTCTGTTCAAATGAAAAGGCATCATTACTGCCTAAAGGAGAGTAAAATTCTTAGATGTCTGAATCTGTATAGTTAAAACAATATAAATAAATTGATACATTTTCTAACCCTCAGTAAGAACATATTGAATGTTGTTCTGTATATGTGTGTATGAGGCATGTGTGTGTAGAGATCAGAAGTCAGTCTCAGGTGTTGTTCGTCTGGAGCTGTCCACCTAATTTTTGATACGGAATCTGAGTGAGAACTTGGGATTTCCTGAGTAGGCTAGGCTGGCTGGCCAGTGAGCTCCAGGGATCCACCCATCTTGATCTCCCCAGTGCTCACATTACAAGCCTGTGCTATTATGCCCAGTTTTTTGCATGGATGCCAGGTCCTCAAGTTTGAGCAGCAAGCAGTTGGCCAACTGAGCTGTCTCTGCAGACCCAAGAGTTAGTGCAAAGATATTTTTGTTTCCTTAAAAATACTGTCACAGAGACCTAAGTAAAATGGCCCATATTGAAACACCAAAAATTTAGTTCTGCTTAAGATCTACAGTTGACTTTTTTCCCCCAGCTTCTGTACATTCCCCAGTTTATTGGTGTTGCCTTTCAGTATTTCTAGACATAAGGATTCCAGTTCTGAACCTTTCCTAGGAGGAGTGTGGTCTGTTGCCTACACATGCATTCCCTGACGTGTTTCCATTCTGGTAAGAGATTCTACAGGAGAACTCGGGATTTGCTTTCATTCTGATCTTGGAAATACAGATTGAATACAAATACGCTTGGAAGAAGTGGCTGGCACTAATTTATTTTGAAATACAAAGAAAAGCATTGGGGAGATACATTAGGAGAGTTGAGGCACATTACTGAGGAGTTAAAAGAGAGGGGAGAATAGTAAGCCTGTAACGCCCTCTCCCTTCCATGCTGTCTCTCATTGTTGGATAGCCCTCTATTATATTCTTCTGATGTTTTGGATTTCATACTTTACTGCTGTTGGGTTCACCATTCCATCATTCATTGGAGGATAAGAAGGAAATGATCCCTGTCATGATGAAGTTTATAGTGGAGAACAAGCAGATATTGCATAAGGTTGGTTTATTTGCTCTAGAGGGAGACTGAGTTAAAGTCTGTTGTTTTCTGTGCATGTGTGTGGCATGCATGTATATAAGTGTCATTAAATGTGTGTGGTATAATGCATACTTGTGCACACACACTTGTAAAGACCAGAGGAAGATGCAGGGAATTGTTCTCTACCAGTGTCCCTTGTTTCTTTGAGGCAATGTCTTTCTCTAAACTTGCAGCTTGTGATTTTAGGTCAGGCTGGCAGCCTGTCAGCTCTAGATACCCTCCTTCCTCATCCACGCTTGGTCTCTGCTCTCCTTAGTACTGGGATGCAGACAGGCTTTGGTGTCTGTCCTGGGATTCAGAGTTCATCCTCATGCATGTGCAATGAGTATTGGTAACCACTGAGCTATCTCTCCAGCTGAATTAAAGCCTGTTTCTTAGTGATCTTGTTTGACTCACTAAATGTCTGTGAGTCTATCTTTTTGTCTGTAATGGGAGTAGTTATGTCTAATCAGCAAATTGAAATGTCATTGTCTTTCTTGTATGCAGATTCTTTTAGGGTTTCTGTTGCTGTGAGGAGACATCATGGCCACAACAACTCTTGTAAAGCAAAGCATTGAATTGGGGCTGGCTTAAAGTTCAGAGGTTCAGTCCATTAGCATCATGGCAGGAAGCACGACAGCATGCAGGCAGATATGGTGCTGGAGAAAGAACTGACAGTTCTTTATTTTGATCTGCAGGCAGCAAAGGAGACTGTGTGCCATACTGGGGCATAGCTGGAGTGTAGGCCCTCAAAGCCCATGTCCACAGTCCTTCTAGCAAGGCCACACATACTCCAATAAGGCTACACCTACTCCAACAAGGCTACACCCCCTAATAATGACACTTTCTATGGGCCAAGTATTCAAACACATATAGAGGGTGCTTCCTATTCAAATCATCACACAGAGGGATATATGCAAGCCTCTGGGGAACATGGATTTTAGCTGTCTGTTTCATTGACTAGGAAAGCAGAGCAGGCAATTCCTTGTCTAAAAAAGAACCAACTAAATAAGAAAGTGTGAAGAGAACATCCCATTCCCAATATTCCCACCTGTACCATCTTTGGACTCTTATATTGAACATTAAGAACAACAGCAGTGGCTCTGATAACTTGTAACTTCCAACATGGAGAGAAACAGTGATGTTCACAGATTGAGATGCAGTCCTGCTGTGTTAGAACAAAGACTTCTGCCCTCGATATGCACGGATAGATTAGTTGAAATGTGGGGCTTCTCAGAGTTGACTACTGTTAACGTATAAAAGTAATATTTCTGTATGTGGTACAGGAGGAGTCACTGACCCTGGAAGAACCTGGGGTTGACAAGGGACCTTTCTGATTTGTTCTTTTTGCCCACCATGTGTAGGCCTGGCTGTGCAGGAAGTGAAGGTTTAAAAATGTGCTTCAGAAATAAAAGTCTGTTGGTGTTATGGAGAGTGCCTACTACATTAGCCACTGCAGGATTTTGTTATATCAGAGGCAAAGTGGTGCTTGGTTAACAGGGGTATTGGTGTGAGGGGAATTATTACTAAAAAGCTAGATGGAAGGTTCATTTCTAAAGTGTGAAAACTAAAACTAAGATTGAATGTAAAAAACTCCGAAGAAAAGAAAAGGAGTCTCCTGTCTAACTCCAGTAGCTATTAATGATAGTGCCACAAAGTCAAAGAAGAAACTCGGGGACAGTGACAAGTTTTACATCCAGTTTCTGTATTGTGTTGTGTTGAGAGAAAGAAGGATGGAAAGGATGTGGGTTTGTTTTGTGCATACTGAATGGAGGATTTCCAAGGCCCTAAGAACATAGTTAAAGCCTCATAATGGAGACAGTCTGAAGATGTGACTGAGAGACGTAGCGAGGATTTGCATAAGCCAGAGTCCTTAATGGACAGCTTTTAAAGAAAACCAAGAGCTGGCTCAGCATGATCGGAAGGGAAAGAATCTCTTACTTGGCAGGGAGGTACAGGTGAACGTGTAATCAAAAACCTCACCCCTCTCATGTCTATAACACCCTTGCAGCCTTGGGGTGAAGAAATGCACTTTGGCTGCTACTGAAACCCCAATCATTTCGTGTAAGATCTGAGATGAATTATTCTACAGAATTCTATAGAGAATGAGGAGGCCACATGATATGTTAAAAAATAATTTTAAAGATTTATTTTATTTTTAACTGTGTGTGTGTGTGAACATGTGAGTACAGATGTGTTGTGGAATAATCTTTTTATATACTGTGAAGATTTGACACTCTGTTTGATTTAATAAAAAGCTACACAGCCCATAGCTAGGCAGGATTTGGGGGGGGGCAGAAAGGACGCTGGGAAGAAGGGTGGAGATGCAGGAGCTGCCAGCCAGAGATGGAGGAAGCAGGAAAGCAACATGGGCTGTACAAAGTAAAGGTAATAAAGGCATGAAACAAAGGTAAACTAATAGAAATGGGTTAATTTAA
Organism: Ondatra zibethicus; assembly: GCA_004026605.1. Classification (NCBI taxonomy): domain Eukaryota; kingdom Metazoa; phylum Chordata; class Mammalia; order Rodentia; family Cricetidae; genus Ondatra; species Ondatra zibethicus. Next base: position 66,113 of record PVIU01002624.1, read on the forward strand.
GTCATAAGAGCTAGTTAGAAACAAGCCTAAGCTATTGGCCAAGCTTTCATAATTAATGAGTCTCCGTTTCATGATTTTGGAGCCGGTAGGAGAGGCAGAAAAATCCACCTCCACAGGCACCTGTGGAGCTGGAAGAATGCTTCAGAGCCCCTCGAGCTGGAGTCGCAAGCTGTGGTTCTCTGTGCTGCCCGATGCAGGTGCTTGACACTGAGAACCGATCTTGGGTCCTCTTCAGTTTTTAACTGCTGAAACTTCTCATTCTCTAGCCCCAAATTAAATATTTTTTAAGACTGTAAATAACTGTTGAGAGCTTCTTTGGAAATTATTCTATATAGGTCAGTATAAACAAACCTTCCAAATTTAATGATAGCCCTAAAGAATGAGACCCAGTTTATATACTGTGTGCTTCTTTTTGTTTAAATGAAGATGAAATTTGGCAAAAATACTCTGTGGCACTAGCAGGCACTGTAGAAGTGACTGCTGAGGAGGAAGAGGGGAGATTCTTAAAGGGGCAGGGTAGCAGTTTATATTTTAATTTCAGTGGTGGTGTCATGAGTGGATATCCAGATTATGAAAATAACAATCTTGCCAGTTAAAATCTGCTATCTTTTTTAAAATAAGCTATCTTTTAAAATCTGCTATCTTTTTAAAAATCAGATAAAAATTTGAGATTAAGAAATGAACTAAACTGCTTATTTTTTAATTTTTGAAAGTCATGGCTAAGTGGTGTTGCTTACCATACTGTGCTAGAGGCTATGGCAGCCCCTCAGATACCTTAGAACACAAGAACCCAACAGTTCCCAAAGCTGCTGGGGATTCCCATCTCTGATTGCCATTGTTACTAAGCAGAAAACTTTCAAAGAAATGGCTACATTTGGGAACATTTATAGGCATGTCTTTAAATGAATTTTTACCAAATATTTGATCTTTCTGGTTTAGTGATAGTTGAAAAATATTTAATATCAGTTCATGTCCTGATATTAATATGATATTAATTTTATTATAATTAATATAATATATAATTAAATAAATTATAATTAATTAATGTAACTTGGTATAATATTAATAAATATTAGTTCATGACTTCAAACAAAGTGCCAACCAGCATATCTACTTTCCTTTATTCTTGGAGATCCTTTTCATGTGGCTGCTTGTGAATTTATTTAATGGTTGGAGAGAAGCAGTAATGGTTTAACTGGATTGTGCTTAATGCAGTGTAGGACAGAGTAATCCATGTATGGAAGGCCAAGGTGTTTGTTGCCTTCCTTATGCCAGATGTTTATATGAGTGTTATTATATTGCTTTTTTTTAGTTTATTCTAATCTCATATTTTAAATCCTTGGCTGTGAAATGTGTGGTATGTATAAGAATCTGATTATGTTATTAAAAATGATAATCTTTTTATGTTATTAAAAATGACAATCTGAAGATTCTGATAGGAGATGAAGGGGCCTGCATTTTTCTTTTTTTTCCTCTTTTCCCCCCTCCTTTCCTCCCTCCATTCCTTCCTCTTTCCATTTCTTCCTTTGTTCCTGTGTGGTTCTGGTGTGAACCCAAGGCTTTACACATTTAGAGAAGGCCTCAGACATTCCACGTTCCAGTTTACAATTTTACCAGCCACTGCAGATGATTCTGGGATGGTAATTCAATTTTCTGAAACATGAGAAAAACAGTTTTAACCCCACTATCGCTTACGGTAAAATTGACTTTGCGTTTTCATGGACCCTTCTTTTTGAGATCTTTGGTTTTTTTATCCCCCATTTCCCAAATCAGCAAATTACTCAACAACTTCATTTCAATCAAAGGGTTTAAACTGTTCTGGATTAAAGTGGAAGTGGAAAAAGCAGTAGATGCTTTTAAAACAGAAGTGGGAATTCAGGAGCTCCCGTCATGAATCACATTGTCTATGACCTGGATAAACTGAGTTACAGATGGAGCTGCATGACTTCAGGCAGGCGCACCTTAAACCACGAGAGTTTATGAGTAAGTTTCAGAGCCATGGAATTCTGAAACTATTTCTAGTTGCATGTAGCTTCATGCCATTTTTATAATAATAAAAATGGTCTTTATCCTACACCCCCATTAGTTTTGTTTGTCAAGATGCAGATAAAAGGATGAGATGCAGGAGAGCTTCTGCCCACACATATCTTTGCTTCATTGCTTGTTTCCCTGGAAACAATTTAGGTAAGCCCTGGTTACTGATTAGTGGTTCAGTATCAATGAATGGCCCTGCTGGTATTAATTTGCAAAGTCATGAAATAGATGTGTGGCACAGGGGGTTCTCTTTTGGCGTTTTAATTTAAAAAATGCATTTCTAGGAAATTCTCTAAAGCATTGAGCTAGGTTTTGGCTGTTAAAGTGGGCTGACTTTCCTCTTCCCAAATTTGAAGTGTGCCACTATCCCAGTCATTACTGTGGGTAAGATGACTTGAACTTGAACGTTAAAACTCATGCCTTAAAAGTTCCTTTGATCCTGGAGGCTCTCCCAGGGATGCAGTGTCTCTTGGCTTACACGGTTAGCAGAGAAGCGGACTGCGAAGTCAGAGTGTGGAGCTGCTAGTAGTTTTCCATCTGACGGCTGCTCTCATCTGTTCGTCAGCCCTTGACACTTTAACTTCCCAGTCATTTGCTGGAGAAGCAAAGGAGAAACTATAAGCTATTCACTCTGACTTCATTTAAAAATAAAATAAATACTGGCAAGACAGAGGCCTACTATTGAACTGGATTCTAAGTTTTCAAAATGTCTTTTGATATTTTGACCTATAAAGGTGGTACTAGTGTCTTTTAACATCATTTTCCATTTTGTTTTGTCTGCGTTAAAGTGATTTAAACCAAGGCAAGCACTGAGAGTTTAAACTCACAGAAAATGGTCATGTGGTTAATTGACACTTTCCACTTCCATTTGCCAGTTCCGTTTCTTATCCGGTTTCTTCCAAGCAACTTTACCTTCTGCTTCCTGTCACCTCTGTGTCTGTTTTGTGACCTTGCCTTCTTCCTTCCAAGACTCAGATGAAGGGCTGGGGAGATGACCCAATGGTTAAGGGCACTTGCTCTTGTAGAGAACCTGAGTTCAATTGCTAACACCTACATGGTAGCTAATAACTGTCCTTCACTCTAGTTCTCAGAGATATGATGCCTTCTTCTGACCTTCATGGACACCAGGGCATATGCCATGGACATACACACATGCAGGCAAAATGTTCATGAACATAAAATAAAATAAAAACATTGTCGAGAAAAGATTCAAATATTAAGCTTTATAGCAATTTCCCCACCTACGGTTTGACCTTCTTTTTGCATAACCACCTGGGTGAGTGAGTTGGAAGTCACCAGTGTGGTGTATCTGCTTGTCTCCCATTTACTTTGGTGTTAAAATTAGGCTATTTGTTTTTGACTCACTTTCAAAATCCAAATCTACAATTTAGGGCTTGGCTCTTTGTCAAAGAGAACATGCTTTTTGACAGGCAATTTTTGGCATACAGTGGGAGCTTCAAAGTATACTGCATGAATGAATGAATGCTTACTATCCATATGCCTCCCCTTCCCATATATTCTAGGGTGGTAATTTACTTTATCCCCTTAATATCCTTCTGGAAAATATATTTGAAAACATTTCCCTTGCCCCATCAAATGGCCCTGTGAAAAATGACTGGCCCAATGGGGCAATAAATAGCTTTGTTCCTTTTTACATATAGTTTTCTGTGTCTTATGACTATTCTCTTTGAAGTCCTGTATTTACTGACGTTCCACAGAGGAAAGCCTGTTTCTCTTTATGATCTTTGGATGCTGTGACTCTTCTATATACATTGATTTGCTCCTGGCTTGGCATCCTAACCTCTGGAGAACTGTGTGGAGGAAAAGGAGCAAGTTGAGTGGGTGGAGCCACCCCTGTGCATTTCTCTCATTAGACTTTGTGGCTGCCTTACTGTTTCTTAGCTTCTCTTCCTTGGTCTAGGAAACACAAGTGCTGCCTTAGAAAAGGTGAGAAATGCCTTTTCTCCAAAGTGGAATTTTAACTGTGTCATCAGAAGCTGTCCTGTGTCCATGTCAGCTAGACTGCATTAAAGATGATGAGCCTTAGAATACACTTCACCTGTTCATTGCTATTCTTGTGGACTTGGTTGAATGTTTATAGAAGCCCTGGACATTTATGTTGCACCCTTACCTTGATATCTTCTGTCTTTACCCAATGTCACATGAGCTGTGAGGTAAGATGTCCTGTCAGTGAGCATGACACAGTTATTCATGAGGGTCTTGGTGCAGACTAACGCCTTATTAGCTGCGTGGTAGACAGTGTCAACAATCCTTAGTTTGTGAGTACAACTCAGGGTCATAGGTGAACTTTGTGAAATGCTGCTGCAGGGCATGGTCCTTATTCCTTCCTCAAACTTGGGCTGTTGTATGTAGTAGGGATCAGTCAGCATAACTCAGCTTGTATTTCCTTTTTCTCTGATAGGGTCTCTCTTGATCCCAGTCTTTTGAGTACTTGCGCCAGTTGCCCTGAGTGATGCCCATTGCTTGTTATTGACTGGAAAGATATTTGTATATCCTTATTTTCTCGCCTTTCTTTGTCCAGCTATTCTTTCTGTGGAAATCCGTGTTTTATGATCTCTCCCTTATTTCCTAGGGACAAGATGTTATTAAGACCATGGCTGATGTAATTAGATGACCCAAGTTCAAGATCTTCCTCCTACGCTTAGCTGTAGGACAGAGGATAGATTGCATGACATCTCTCAGTTCCTATTTCATAATATGCACTAAAATATAGTAGTCACTGTATTGTAATGTGGAGTTTAAATGAAATAAACATGTACTGAAAACAACTACCATGAACGATCAGGTAGTTATTGGCATTTGTGGTTACCAGTTACAGTGCCCATGTAGGAAAGGATATATTAAAGAAAAGCGACAGAGCTTATATTTTATTATGGCCATTTTTTTATTGCCAGATTCTGAAAGCATAAAGGAAGGATATGATCCTTGCTCTCAAGGTATTTATGGTCTCATAGGATAAGACAGATGTATCATTTCATACGTACAATAAAAGTGCTGTCAGATTATCAAAGGAGTCAGTGGACTCACAGAAGAGGGACGATCATTATTTATACTGTTTGAGTCACTTAGCTAAAGTATAAATGTGGTGGGAATAACATAAAATAGCTCCTTTGACCGCAGCTGTTTCTGTATCTAAAGGAACACACATAAGCTTGACTCAAGTGGATTTTTATGTGACATAGAAAAGGCTTTCATTTTTGAAGACATCTAACCATAATTTGAGCAAATACTGCTATAATAAATACAGACGGACTGTGAGTAGAATTGCTGCCTCTTTGAGCAGCCCCAGGTTGCCTGTCCGCGGCACATCTCCTCTATCACTGGCTGTTGTTAGTTTGGTAAGCAAAACAACAAGATGATTCCTTTAATGGAGACAAATATCAGGTTCTTGAGTCTGTGATCTTGTCACCATCATGGTCCTGTGTTGAGGGCCATGCTATATAGTTGAGTAAGTGAGGTTCCTGTCATTGTGGGGTAACTGGATCAGGCAGGATCCATCCCTTGAGATGAAGGAGTTTCCAAGTAGATAGCTTTATAAATTATTCTTTCTCACTGGTCTGTAATGGAAGGAAGGGACAGACTATGTAAAAGTGTCTAACCCGTGATGTTCTATTGTGTCTGATCACATTTTGGTTTATAGTAAGCAATGCAGACATACTGGGAATAAACTAGCAACTTATATTAACAAAAACCATGAATTAATTACATCTTTCTCCCCTTCTCTTTCATTTACTTTCCATAGTTGACACTCCAGATCCTTACGTGGAACTCTTCATCTCTACAACCCCCGACAGCCGGAAGAGAACAAGACACTTCAATAATGACATAAACCCTGTGTGGAATGAGAGCTTTGAGTTCATTTTGGATCCTAATCAGGAAAATGTTTTGGAGGTAAGTGAATCATCTGGGGGTTGTGCACAGTGCTCATTCCTATGGAAAGAGACGCCTTGTCTCTTCCCTGCTGCCTTCTTTCCCTCAATTTGTTGTGGTTGTCTGTGAGCTGGGTGCCATGCTTACTGGGACGCGATGGTATGTGTGAAGCTATGTGAGTGTCCATGTGGATTTCCCGGATGCTTGTGCACTTCAGAGAGGGTGTATTTTATGTTCTAAAGATGAGATTTTAAAAAGCAGGATATAAATATTATCCATTGCTTTTAAGATATATGTACATGGATTTTTTCTTTAAAACAGTTGTATTGGTTTTCTGTATTAATTTCGTTTTCATATTTCAAATCCTAGAGAGAATAACCTTCCATTGTTGTAAATAGTGGTCCATTAGAAATATGTGAAATTTGTTGCTTCAAATAGAAATACCATATTGAGAAGGAAAAAATGAAAGTATAGTGTGTTAAATATTGAGAGCTCTAGGGATGTGTGTAGAGAATGGACTGATGTGTGTAGCCTTAAGGGACTGTGATTACAAACAACAACAGAAGCAAAACATGAGGACCTTAAGGGACTGTGAAATATTAAATACTTTAGATTTTTTTAAATGAAATGTTTTGATACAGGCTCTTGCTTTCATGGTTGACTGACATAGAACCTGCTGTGGAGGCCAGGTTGGCCTCAAAATCCAGTTCTCGGCCTGCCCTGCTCTTTGAGTGTTGGTGTTAAAAATTTTATGTAACCTCGCCTAGCCAAGAACATTATTTTTAAGCATGATAAACAGTTTTATAGTATTTTGTTTTTTAATTTTATCTGTAGAATGTATTTCCTGCATGTTTCTCTGTATACTATCTGCATAAAATGCCCCGTGGAAGTGAGACAAGGGCATTAAATTTCCTAGAACTGAAGTTACAGATCATTGTGAGCCACCATGTGGGTACTGGGAATTGAACTTAGGCCCTTTGGGAAGAACATCTAGAGCTCTTAACTGTCATGCCATCACGCTAGTCCGCCATGATAGAGATTTTAGATAAGATTTCTGGAAAGTGCTTACACTGTCTTTTGCTTTGTAGATCACATTGATGGATGCCAATTACATCATGGATGAAACCCTGGGCACAGCTACATTTCCTGTATCTTCTATGAAGGTGGGAGAGAAGAAAGAAGTCCCCTTTGTTTTCAACCAAGTGAGTAGCAGCAGAGTCACCCCCCACTCCATGTTCTATATGTATCGATTTATTTTAGAAAGCTGGGCTTAATCTTAGAAACATATTTCCTTAGAGAATGATTTGTCTTTTATTTTCTTTGCTCTTTTCCTTCCTGTCTTTACCTTGTACTCTCTTGTCATTCTATGTGGTGCTGGGGTATGGATCCAGGACTTTTCACAGGCTAAGCAAACACCCTACCATTGAGCTATATCCAGAGGCCCCAATGCTAGTCTCTTATCATTAAATAAATAAACCTTGATTGAGGTGATAAATACTATGAGGCATTAATTTTTTGTTATTCCAAGTAATAAGAGTGAAGATAAGCAACAGCTTTGGTCTCCACTAGAGGATCCACCAATGCAAAGCATTTGGGATCATAAGATGTTGCCAAATGCAGACTATTCCAACATTGTGTGCTACTTTATTGGAATATATATTTACTATTACTATTATAAACACACAAGGCAATATTGAATATATTGCTATAATTTAAATATGTCTAAGAAAAGAATTCTGACTCAGATAATTAGGGTCACATCAGAGAAAGGTCAGAAGGAATCGTCTTGGGTTATTCTTATTATCTTTATACTTTCAGCATTGTCACAATTTGGTATTCATTTATGAATAATAAAAGCATTGGGGAAATAATTTGTGCAGAACAAACTCAATGTATCTTAATGTATGATAAATGTATAAGAAATGAATTTTTATCATGTCCAAGGAAATGCCATTTTCACTTATCCTTAGAATGACTTCAGGTTCCTCTACTTACACAAACCCTTCTCCCTTAACTCTCGGCTCCTCCATGTTGTCTGTCTTATTGCAACCTCAGACAGCCTCTTCCTACTTGATCCCGCAGGATAACCTGTGGTGTTTTGGGGACTAACTTATTTATATTGCCCAATTTATCAAATTCCAGTGGTGATGAAATTTATATAGGCCAAGAGAAGTGAAATACTAATTATATGTGCCTGCAGAGTCTGTGCATGATTTATGTGCACACCGTGTGTGTGCACTTACTTAGAAGTGAACTTAAGATCACAGGTTTCTTGAGCAGTCCACATGATTTGGTCACCCAGAGAATCTGAGAAACTCCATCTGTACATTCCTCACAGGTCCTTTCCCTGGTAAAAGGGTATGTCTTCTACCAAGAGATGGATGCCTTACTTTTCTGTGGACACCGTTTCACTTCATTTCAGTTATTCATTTTATAAACATTTATCAAAAATCTCCAGGGTACCGGCCATTGTGTTTGTACAAGTCATATCAGGAATAATATACAGGAAGTTATTCTCTCAGTTATCTTCATCTGAGGTAGAGGTGATAATGGAGTGATAACGGAAAATGGAAAGAGGTGTGTGTGTGTGTGTGTGTGTGTGTGTGTGTGACATGCACTGAGTCATGTAATAAGTCACCATGCACTGAGATAAATACAGGTGAGGTACGCAGAGAGTTTAATGAGAGGGTGCATAAAGGAAGTATGTTGTGTGAGAGGAGGCTCCAGGTGGTTTGAACAGTTTGAATAGTGAACATAGTGGTTAACACCTTGACATCTGAAGGTAGTCCATTTGGCCTTTGAATTCCTTATTATCTTTTACATCATGGAAATTTAGTAGTTCCTTTGTGACTCATCTTATTCATCTGTAAAAATAGAGATAATATCTTATAAGGGATTTATTATGATAACTATATAAATTAAAACAATGAATATCATAAATTTAATGATAAGTTGTTATAATTTATTGCATAAAATATGAACTATAAATCATTTAGATAGTCTAAAAGTATTTATATTGTGCATTCTACATTAAGTATGCAGTGATCTTTAAAACATATAAATAGTAAACATGCTATATGCATGCACATATACCATACAGCAGTGGCTGGTAATTTTAAGCACTATGTATGACTGTGTTTTGTTTTTTTGTAGCTGATATAACTTGAGAAGAGAGTAGTTTTTCAGGAGGCAGAGAAGTAGTTTGAGCATTCTATACAGAAGCAATTGCAAAAGCATAGTCTTGAAGGAAGGAAGCAAGATCGGGCAAGTTAAAGGCTTGCCAGGTACACAGTGTGAGTAGTAGGCCAAAGGGCACAGAGGTGGTCAGAACATCGACAGTCCTGCCTGGGCTGTCAATAAAGGTCTTTCGAGAGCTTTGTAAGCATGTGGTAGCCTTTCCAAAACAGGTCTTTTATTTTCAGTATCTGATCCAAAAACTGATTATGAAAGAAGACATTATAGAGAAAAAAATTATGGTTCACCCCCTTCCGTCATTTCCTACGGCTAAGTTGTATAACCCTCAAGCTTTCTACATTCCTGAATTCAAAGTAGGTTATGTAATTGCTTTGTGTAGTATGTCTGGGAAAATAGTTAGCCAAAGAGCTTTTTTTCTTTTAATGACTTCTCTCTCTAGAGTCCCTTGCAGTTTGTATTTGAAGTCAATCATTTGAGTTGATGAGCTGGGGTGGTCTTTGGAAGAAGGGGAACTGCTGGTTGAAAGAAGAGTCTGGAGCTCTTCCTTGGATTATGTGGGAGTGCCCTATGGGTGCCTTGCCTTCCTCTTCATTTCCTGAGATAGGATCTGCCCTAGGTGGGTGGTTTTCTGTCTGTACCGCTCACACAGACGTGTAAGACAGAACGATCTACCAGGGAATGCTGGGAGAGTGCAGACTTCAATAAACTCTGAAAATGGCTGGTACAATATGGTATAAGAAGAACACTTGGCCTTGGTGAAAAAGTACAAAAATTACAAGCCAAGGCATTACTAATCCAAGTTCCCTCAAACTTCTGGCCTCAGAAAGTTAATCTGACTCAACACAGAGTGGTGTCTACGGCCAGGAGACAGCTGGAGACTTAACAAGGACCTCTAATTGGACATGGACTGACTCCCAGGGACAGCTCTGGCCATTTGGGGGTTTAGAGCCTGGAATCTTGTTTGTCTGGACACTGCTCTCCTTCCACATGTTTGAATTATCATCTGTGTTCTCTGAGCCTCACTTCCACCCTTAAAATGAGGACTTAGAATGCATTATTTCCAAGCTGCTCTCTAGTTTAGTTTATTTGGTTGCATTCCCAAAGAAACTTGCACATTCTCTTGTTTCACAGATATTAAAAATAAAAACAGCAAGAGAAGAGCTTTTCCATTTGCATGTTATATAATTTCAAAATTCTGACTTTGTCAGTGCAATGACAAGATTTACTATGAGGAGAATGTGAGTTCTTATGTATGCCCCAAACTTGCTAAGTATTAGAGAGGCACAGAGGTCCATTTCTAGGAACGCAAGAATCTGTTTGAAAAGTAGATAGCCATGTGTACAGTGACGAGTAGTAGGTGAGGTGATTGTGTGTTTCATGTGACTTGCTTCATGATGAGCACACAGCAAATGACATGACCGCTGTGTCCTCATATTCTCGTAAGGTTGGTAAAGAGGCAACAATGAGCAAATGAATAATCACTCAGCACTAGCTAGTGATACATATCAGGACAAAAATTCCATAAAGCAACGTAATAGAGCTGGGTGTGGTGGCACACGCCTGAATTGTGAGTGCTAGGGAGGCTGAGGCAGGAAGATAATGATTCTCAGGCCAGTGTGTCCTCCATAGATCCTATCTCAAATAAAGAAAAAGGGCTGGAGAGCTGTCTCAGTGGGTAAAAGCTCCTGATGCCAAGCCTAACAACCTGGGTTTGACCCAAGAACCACAGGGTGGAGGGAGATAAGGAACTTCCCCAAGTTGTCCTCGTACCTTCACATAAAAGTTCTTGTGGCATGTGTAGGAGACCACATGCACACACACACACACACACACACACACACACACACACACACACACTAAATATAAAACAACTAACTATAACACATTAAACTATAAAACAACACCAATACAGCAACGACACCCCCAACCATTCTGACAACTGCGCTGTTGAAGTTTCTGGTTCATATAGCCAGGAAAGAAGGCCTCTCTAAAGCATTCTAATTCCTTCCCCCTCCCCAGATTTTATTCTAAAGTTTTTCAAATATAAAACCCTCAGACGTTTCTACAGTGAGCAGACACACAACTGCCATCGTGTCCTTCGGTTTACATTCCCCTGCTGCATATGTCTGCCGCACACTTCTTTATCTCTTCACTCATCCATCAGCTCATCCCTTTGGTACATTTATAAACAGATGGCAGACAGCACCATCCTTGACCGCTAAGCACTTCATTGTATCACTGAGTATCGTTCAGGATCTATATATTATCATTTTGAGTACCATATGCCTAGTAAAAATATGTGAGCACGGTTAAAGAAATAAACCACTCATTTATTAGTTTGCTTGTTCTTTACAAATGCTGTCACATTCTGTAATTAACATCCTACTGCTGTTTTTGTCATCTGTTTTCCATCTATTCACAAATAACCACTGAACACCCAGTAATGTGAAGCCACTCTTTGGCTACTGATTTCAAACATGAGCAAACAAGCAAGCATCTTTGTCCTTACAGAGCTAATATTCTGTGCAGTAAACCAGATGAAATGCAAGTTAAAACAGGGAGAGATGCTTCTGTTGCAGAGAACAGCAAATGCTGTATAAGCCAGGGAAGAAGAATGCAGGGGTTGCGTATGTGCGTGTTGAAGAGGGTAGGAAATGACACTCTAGAAAATGTGGCTGGGAAAGGAATCTCAGAGGCTAAGGGAAGAAGAGATCCGAGGTATGAGGACCCTTCCTATGGTTTCAGTGTATCCTCCTAGGGTTCCAGGGCTGGGAGTGTATGTCACTGTTGGTAGGTGGGAGACTGGAGCTCTTAGCATATGGGGGGAGGGGAGGTATGTCATTATGGGTGTTACTCTTGCAAGGGATAGATGCTGGCCATCCTTGGGAGTTGAGGAATTGTTAAATGAACACAGCTGGTGCCTCAGCACTTTCTGGTTCCTGTTCCTGACATAATCTCTGGGTGTTTCAATTGTTTCCATAGCATCTGTCATGGCCTTAATTGGAGCATCCTCATTTGGACTTTCAGCCTCTGAAACTAGTTAAGCTATGGAAACCTGTGTTCTTTATAGCATACCTAGCTACCATGGTTATAATAACAGTAAACTGACCAATGTAGTCTAGAAACCCAGACTGTCTGGCAGGCTAAGTAACTAGAAGGAGGAGGATAGCTCCAGTGCAGAGAAAGAAGGAAGAAGGGCAAGAGACTAGGTCTCAAAGGGACAGATGGCAGTAGTTACAGCCATTGTGGGTAGCCAGGACATCAAAGGCTCAGCTTTTCATTGAAGAAAAATGTGACTAGCGTGACTCACTTGCAGGGTAGAGGACAGTCCTCATCAGAATGACCTCAGGAACTGCCTCAGGGAAGCCATCATCTTGGATGGGCACAACACGTTCAGGAAGCACATTTCTAGCTAAGGATAATGAAGAGAGAATTGATGCATGGAGGAAGAACATTTTCAGTGGGTCAGAACCCAGCAGCACGTGCATGTGAGATGGAAGAACTGACATAGCATCTTCCAGTTCGGGTAGTGAGTCATAACAGGTTTGTACCCAGGTAATAGGAAACTGAGAGCCAGAAAGGTTAGGCTTTTTCCTAAGAAAGGGTTACCAAGGAAAAAGTTATGGTGTAAAGATACCGAGTGCTGAGACTGTGTCAAAAAAGGTTGGAGGCCTTCCCTGGAAAGTGACGAGACTAGCAATGCAGGGTGGCAGATGCAAGAAAGCCTCTCTGTTATCAGCTCTAATGTGTAAGAGTTGAGTCAAGCAGTTTCTTGGTAGGAGTGAGGGCTGCTGAGTTGGAAAACTGGAATTGCTGTTGGACGTTCTTATCTAGACTATGACTTACTTCTCAACTTCCTCCAGAACACTGGGCTTTGAGGGTAGAGTCAGTTCTAGAGATGGATCCACAGTTTTGAGTGATGGTATATACTCCTCACATCCTCATCTATGAAGCAGGGTTGCATCTAGTAACCACCTCTTAGGACTGTGGCCCTGGTTAAGCAGGTTAATACTGAGAAACAGTACATGGTCCAGAAACCACTAGATACATATTAGATATTCTCATTATAGTTATTACTGATCTATTTTAACTAGAGGTGAACCACGTGCTTCCTGGAACTCATTTAGCTGGATATTAAACTTATTTGTTTGTCTTTATTCAACTAAAGGAACTTATTGTTGACACACGGGTAGAGTCAAATTTAGCAGATACTTGTTTGAAAATGATTTAGACTATTCTAGCCACCCATTTCTGAATTTACCAAATACAGTGTTTAGGTTATAATAGGCAGTTTTGATCTAAAAAAGCTCTAAGTCCACCTTCCTAATGCTGTGACCCTTTAATAAAGTTCCTTATACTGTGGTGACCACCAACCATAAAATCGTTTCTGTTTCTACTTCATAACTGTACTTTTGCTACTGTTATGAATCATAATGTAAATTATCCGTGTTTTCTGGTGGTCTTTGGTGACTGTAAAAAGGTCGTTTGATCCCTAAGAGGTCAGGATCCACAGATTGAGAACCACTGCTCTAGATCCTTCAGAAATTAGTTGGATGTGTATAGACAAAGTAGCCCACTTCAAACAAACCATGAAAACTCTGCAGTTTGGAAGCCAGTCAGAGAAATCATATTCTCTAGATAAAGCATGTTTGTTTTGGCCAATACTAGAACCTCAGGTTTACACTATGCTTTAATTTTCTATCTTTATTTGGAAGTTAGTATTATTGCTTAGAAATAGCCACGTTTCATGTGGCGTTTGTCTACTTTTGGCTGATTGCTTTCGCTGTTGCTTAGTCATGATTATGACTTGAAAATGAGCTCTGTGGAAGAGATGGCAGGAAAAGCTTTACAGCAATAGGCATTTTGAGCTTGAGTTCAGAATGTTGTTAGTGTCAGGGTAATTTCATTGAGGAACTGCCTTGTGTGAAGTCTGAGACTCTGAGCCTCTAAGTTAGGTAAGTTCAGGAGACAAAGTGGAGTTTGGAGGAAAATCAAGATACTGCAGAGGCCCAGTTTATGATGCTCAGCAGGGGTTTCTGGCTTTGCAGTATGTGCAGAAGTGATACATTTAGTGGAAGTCATACTTTTAAAATTGCAAATTCTTTTCTTTTTAAAAAAATAAACACTGGAGATGGAAACCAGGGCTTAGACATGTTAGGCAAGGATTTACCACTGAGCTGTAGCCACGAATTTTTTAGAATTTGCTGTTTTCTTTGGCTAGCAGTAGGAAAACACCACCACCACCATTTCCACCCAACTATATCAGCAGCAGCAAGACAACCCCTGCTTTACAGGGCACTGTTGCTAACCTAAAGTGAGCTGGTGGGTAGGTGCATTCAATATGTTTGGTTTATGGTCCCTTTGTCTTAATAGGTTTATCAGCACACAATCCTACATCGATGACAGGATTTCATGGAAAGTAGAGAATCACCAGCTAAGATGTACTGGTTAGTTTTATGTCAACTTGACATAAGCAAAAGTCATCTGAGAAAAGGGAACCTCAATTAAGAAAACACCTCCCTAAGATAAGGCTGCAGGCAAGACTGTAGGGCATTTTCTTAATTGGTGATTTATGAGAAAGGGCCCAGCCCATTGTGGGTGATCCCCTCCCTGAGCTGGTGGTCCTGTATTCTGTAAAAAAACAGGCTGAGGGAGCTAGGAGTAGCAAGCCAGTAAGCTGCACTCCTCCATTGCCTCTGCATCAGCACCTGCCTCCAGGATTCTGCTCTGTTTGATTTCCTGCTAGGTTTGATTTTCTGCTGATTTTCCCCAGTGATGGACTATTACCTGGAAATGTAAGCTGTAATTAACCATTTCCTTCCCAAGTTGCTTTTGGTCATGGTATTTCATTACAACAATAGCAGCCCTACCTAAGACAGATGTCAAGAGTATCAGGTAGTCTCTATGCTGGATATAGTACAAATGTAGGCCAAACAATTTCTGGCTTTAGGAAGATGCATTTTTATTTTCGGTTACTAGCAATAGACCCAGGTACAAATCCTCTCATTTCTCCATAATAGATAACTTTTGAATTACAGGGTATTTTAGAATATTTCTGCATTTTTGAGGCCCCTGTCTTGGGCAGTAAGTTCTACCAAGGGAGTAAAAGATAGTCAGCTACATACCATAGTATTCTACCTAGTCACAGATATTTGAATAATTTTATTTATGTTAAAAGGTTGAAAACCTGGGAGTTGCTTAGACAATAATAATGAAAATCTTAAAGTTTAATTGACAAAAACTTGAGAGACCAAAGATTACAACAGAGAGAAAAGTGGCTTGCTGGCAGTGTTCTAAGAAACCTGGGTTATTATATGAAAGCTACTTATTAACTGGCTCTTCATATTTCCACTGATGTCTACATTTGGTAAAAGGATAAGTTGGGGAATTATGAGGTCAGAGGGAGTAAAGAGGAACAAGCCACGGGAAAAAGTAGTGTAGTTTCTTCATCTTTAAAGATTGCTTAGGGTGTATTCTGGGCAACCGTTGTCCCGAATTCTTGAGTCATAGAAGATTCTTGGTAGGATATTTTATGTTAGTCAAGTTTTGTATATTAGAAATGGTATTTATGAGTGTCCCCTTGTTATGGCTGTAGCCTGCTCTGCATTGGCAGAGCTACAGTGCCCAGTCTTCACTCAGAATGCCCTTGCTTGACAGATTTGTATTTGATTCTCCACGGGATGGAATTACAGGCAGGGTATGGCAGCATGATTCTTAGTAAAAGTGACTCTTTCAAATTTTAATTTGAAAATATCTTGCACCGGTCATGTAAATGCAAATGCACTTAAAATCTCATTGTCATTTCTTTGACATAGGAAACCAGGTGCTGATTCAATGTGGCAGTCTTTTGCCTTTGTTTCTACCTAGAAGAGATAAATGAGAATGAACAGGCCAGGGATAAGATTTTGAAATTAATGATTTATTGAAATAAAACAGTAAAATATTGAAGTATGGCAGTAGTATGTTATAAAATACTTGAAAAACTCTTTATTGCACGGATAGATGTCAACTTAAAATATTTGGCTGTATGAATCTTTTCAGTGTAACAACTTAAAAGTACCTTTGTTACCAGATGCTACATTTGCCGTTTTAGTTTCATTCTTTCAACACAGTCAAGAGAATCAATGTCTTAGGTACATTTAAAATTATGTTAGAGTCTGAAATGGTTTTAACAGGAGTTTCTCTACTCCAGTTCCCTTTATTTTCTCTGACTGAACATGTGGCATGGTAGATGTCAAAATTTTTCTACACAGTGTAATGCAAAGAAGAGGTTTTTAGTTTCCATAAGAATGCGTAGTTGGTGCAGCCTGGTTTTTACATCTGTAATTCAGAGGAGTTGGAGTTCTAACTTGTTCTCGCTTCTTGTTATGAATCACGGGGTTGGGGGCTGCCTGGGAGATTTGCACCCCCTGCTTTCTAATGCTCTGGCCTACAACATAGAAGCCCTGATGAAGAGCTGTTGGTAGTGGTTGGGAGAAAACTTTGGTCGTTGTTTGATGCCTCACAGGAAGTACATATTTTTGTGGCAGTTTTAGCTGAATGACAAGTTCCAGGTAAAAGATGTAGCGATTGTGACTATCAGGTTTCCCAGCAAGTCTGAACATACTGCATTGTCGGGGGAGGTGGGGCAGGGAAAACTTCCTTCTGAGCCTCTGTGGTCCACTTGGGTAACACCAGGAAGTGAAGGTCTGATCCATGATGAGCACCGTGGCAACACATTCTGAGATGTTCAAGATGACAGAAACATCCTGGGCTGGCTCTTATTCTGCCTTTCTCTTAAGAGTTTTGTCCTCTATTTAGGATCAAAATATCTTAAAAAGTATTGATGAACATGAATAGAAAAGGCATTCTCCTGGGAACACAAATATAACCATAAACATGGCATACCCAACTTCTGTTTTGTTTATTGAATCAATGGAGCAATGAGGCACTGAATACCTTCAAGCATTGAATATTTTAATATGAAAGTTGGTCCAGTACCTACCAGTTGAAAATTCAGCTTTTTATGAAATATTTACTCTCATGAGGTATACTTTGTAATAGAGTGTTATAAGATAGTTTATTTCCTATCCATTTATCCATGGAGATTTGGCCCCCTGGAGAGACATACATTAAGTTTAATCCCATTTTAGTAGCAACTAAATGTTTTCTTTGAAAACACAGAATATATACCCAGGTATGGTAGGACATAGCTGTAATTCCAAAGCTCTGGGGCTGAGGCAGAATATTTATCAATTCTAGGTCAACCTAGGTTGTATAGTGAGATCTTGTTTCAAAAAAAAAAAACCCAAACAAACAACACCCAGCAACAGCAACTATAAAACAGAATTTGTGTCTCCTGTGCCTGATTGATCGTACTTAATAACTCTGACAACACTATTCAGTATAAAATCTTTTCCAAATCCCTGGTGGGAAAGACTTCAGTTGAAATTTCGAAGTTAGAAATTAGGTATAATAGACAGGGATGTGATCTAGGCACTGTTCCCACTGATAAATAGTAATTATTTTATAATAATTTTGATTTATAATGAAACACAATTCATCCAGGCATGTGTAGTTCCCTTTGTCCTAGAATTTTTAGAGTATTTTTTTATCAGCTGTAAAAGTAATAGCTACATCTCCTTTCATAAATTATGATTTATAAAGTCAGGCAGAAAACTATTCTTTGGGTCAGACCATCCCATGATTTTATCCCTATTAGTTATTGGATACTTTTTGACAGGACAAGATTGCCTGATGTACTTCACATCACATGAGCATTCAACAGATATTCATTGATTACCCGTCAGCCCATCAGTTCCAAATACTCTGCAGTGAACTAGTAGTAGAAACCTATTTAAGTTCAGCTCACTCTGAAACATATGTTTATACAGATGTTACTATCTATTACTTTAAAGCCCATACTGAGGATCATCTGTAAACTTATTTTAAACCTGTCTTCTACCATACCTTTTACCCCAAAGTAACAAATCTTGTAATTTTTGATGGTTCTAAATTCATGGCCTTCACATTTCAAGAAGCAAATCATAGTTCTATAGTAATGATTGGGCAGTTGCTCCAATCTATGTTCTTATGATAACTAGTATAATAAAAGTAATAGTATGATTTTAAAATTATACAGCAACTTTCAGGACATTTTCCCATTGGTTCTTCAGGGACCATCAGTACTAACTAATGTCAGAGATCTTTCCATAGAGCAGAGATGTACTTTCTGGAAAGGCACCTTTTCACGCATGTTTTCTCTGAATATTGTGTACTCCCTTTAAAGTTAAATGAAACTTCTCTGCTTGACCGGATACAGTTTGGTTGGCTCAAAAGCACCCATGAGAAAGTAAAATCTAGATTCACCTCATTGCACTAATAGATGTTTCTTGGATCCCAAATCTGGGTACCAGCAGGCATGAGTGTACCCGTTCCAGTCGCACTTGGTGCACATGTGCACATGTGAACTTCCACCCAGGCTTTCTTTGGTTTCTTGGCCATGGTGGGCATTGAATCTGCAATCTTAAGCAACTCCCAAACAGTGCTCACTACAGTGGTGTTCCCTTATTTTGAATCTAGCCATTTTTATGTTTTATGAATAATAATTCATGGAATCAGGTACTTTCTTTCAGTGCAGGAAGTAAACAACAAGGCAGAGGCATTACTTACTTTTTAAAAGAAATTACCATTCTCCAACAATTTCATTTATGTGTATAAGAGATTTGTAAAATTTCACCCCCATCCCATTTCTTCTTTCATCTCCCTTCCACTCCTTCTGGAACACCTTCTTTTCTTCCTATTTTTGTTATTTTTTTTTAGTTTGTTTTTGTAGTGCACTGAGTTTAAAGAGGGTTGCTTGCATGAGCATGGCTAAGAGTTTATTTACTCAAGTATGGGTAACTTCTCTATGGCCATTGAGGAAAATGATTTCCCACTCTCCAGCACCCATTAACTGCTAGTAACTCCTTAGGGAGGGGTGGTTCTAATGAGTTCCTCCTTTATCTCTGATGGAATATTGAGGGGCCCCACCTTGTGCATGTTGTGGACAGGCAACAGTAACTTCTGTGAGTGTGTAAGTGCAGTGGTCATACAATGGACAGAAGGTGGTGTTTCACAGAACTCCTTCCTATGCTATGGCTCTCATTTTGTTTCCAGCCCCTTTTCTTTGATGTTTTCTGAGACATGGAGTGGGTGATATGGATGATACATCCTAAGCTGAGCATTCAACACACTCACTTATTTTCAATACTTTGACCAGTTATAGGTCTCTGCATTAACTGTTGCTCACTACAAATAGAAGCTTCCCTAGCCAAGGCTGTCCAAGAGCACTAATCCATGGGTAGAAACAAATGTTTAGAAGGCATTTTGACACTGTATCTATTTAGTTTTACCCCAGTGCCTATGTCCTCCCCAGCTTTTGACCAGGTTTACAGTACCAGATATGACTTCCCTTCTGTGGGTTAGGCCTCAGATCCAAATTAAAAGTAGTTGATTTTATCACCATAACTATCACACCACTAATCAGGCAGAGGCAATCCTAATACGTGCTAAAATAATTTATCATTTAGAGTTATATAATAGCTGACAAGAATTGACGAGCATGTATATAAAGAAAGATCTGTGTTTCTTTTGTTCCTTTTTATTTGTTTAATCATTCAAATTTCATTTTGTCTATTTGCACCATATCAAGCACATATGCTTTATTACCTCATCTAGTTAATATGTTCCTTTTATAGGTCACTGAAATGATCCTGGAAATGTCGCTTGAAGTTTGGTAAGTTCATTTATTTAATCAGATGAAGAATACTTAGAGTGATATTGTTAAAGAGAATTCTTTATGTGTGAAATAATTCCTAAAGCTTTGAATACATAATGGTATCTTAATAGTCTCCTTCAGCTAGCTACTCAAAATCCAAAAAGCAGAGTTGTAATATTCTTTTCTTACTTTTACAGTAGTTTGGAAGCTGGGGAATAGTTGTCAGAGTTAGTGCTTGTTTTCAAGGCCCCTCTTTCTAGCAACACATCTATTCCCATGGGAACAATTGTAGTTTTTAAAGCCCATTATAGGCCATAAACAATGTTTAATAATTTCTTCCATAGCTGTCATAATACATTATGTTCGATGTGGTTTTTAATGGGTATAAGTTTCTGAGAAATTGTGGTGCCACTATTCTAAAGGAGTATAAATAAGGGATCCAAATGTCTTGTTGGTAGTCCTGCACTTGCAGTTACCTGGAGTTCTGTTGTTTGAAGCACTTCCCTTTCCAGTGGAATACCTTATTAAACAAGGGAATTTATTAAGACACTATCTCTGCAAGCATGCTTCCTGGGAGTTAAGTACTTTGTGATGCTAGTGGGTGTTAGGTGCTGGAGTGGTGGGAATGCAGGAACAAGGGAGGCACTCCTGACTACTTAAGCTCTTAAAGTGCTGTCCCAAAGCCACAAACAATCTTCTGTATTGAAGCATTTCTGAAAGTCTTTACTGTCCTAATATACAGAGTATATTGGCTACTTTTCTATTGCCATGATAAAGTGCCATGATTAAGGCAATTTACAGAAGAGCGTTTGTTTTGGGTTTATGGTTCCAAAGGGTTAGAGGTTATGATGGTGGAGCAGAGGTACCAGATGGCAGGAGGCAGAAGCAGCAACTAGGAGCTCATATCCCCAACCATAAGCAAAAGTAGAGAGCACAGTGGGAGGGGCATGAAAACTCAAAACTTCCCCGGTAATGTGCTTTTCCCAGCATGGCCACACCTCGTAATCTTCCAAACAGACACCAAATGAGGATAAAGTATTCATGTCCAAGACTTAGAGGGACATCTCACACAAACCATTTCACAATGTACTGGGAATTGTTAACTGATTCATTTTTTCCTAAATACCACTTCTTAAAATTTTTATATTTATGAATGTTTTGTTTTGTTTTAAAGATTTATTTATTTATTATGTGTACAATGTTCTGCCTGCATTGCCTTCATGCCAGAAGAGGTCACCAGATCTCATTGCAGATGGTTGTGGGCCACCATGTGATGGCTGGGAATTGAACTCAGGACCTCTGGAAGAGCACACAGTGCTCTTAACCTCTGAGCCATCTCTCCAGCCCTTAAATATCACTTGTTTTTTAAGAAAATATTTTTCAGTTGTTCGTTTCTGAATACAGGTTGCTAAATTTGCTTTGCTCCCTCTATTTCACGTTCAGTCCTAGATCTTTGCTTGCCATAGGGCACAAAAAAAAACAAAACTGCTTTTTAAGGTTCTACAGTTTTAATAGTGCTTCATGGGACTCGTTTGAAGAAAGCAGCCAGCAGTATTCATGCAGTTTTGGGGAACCTCGGAGATTGACTACTGCAGAGCAAGGCTCCTGGGAACTGTGGCTCATTGATCTCTCTGTTTTCTGTCGTAGTTCATGCCCAGACCTACGGTTCAGCATGGCGCTGTGTGATGAGGAGAAAGCTTTCAGGCAGCAGAGGAAAGAGAACATAAAGAAGAGCATGAAGAAACTCCTGGGTCCAAAGGACAGTGAGGGGCTGGATTCCACACGTGATGTGAGTTGGGAAATTTCAAATGTCATTACAGCCTAATGGCAATTTTTAGTGATTTCTTCAGATACATCCCTCAATGTGGGCATGATTTCTTCAGCTTTTGAGACAGGATAGGTGCTTCACAAATGAAAAGACTTTGAGAATACTCAACCCAATGCTGATCATATTTTGGTAATAGTCATCAGCTGTAGTAGTTATCTCTAATTCGACTTTTAAAACAGTGTTAGTGCCACAGAAAAACCGAGCAGAAGACACAGATAATTCCCTAATGGTTTGCATTCACACCTATGTATAACATCTTAGTCTCAGAAACCAACAAAAGGGATGCATGTGCACAAGATGGGGGGTAGAGGAGAGACGGAGAGAGAAGAAGGGTGAGAGAGAGAGAGATTTAATAGAATATAATAGAAATTGGCTCATGTATGTTATGGAAGTTGAGAAGTCCTTTGATATGCTGTCTACAAGGTAGAAATCCAAGGAAATCAAGGATGCAATTTAATCTGCATTTGGAGGATTTGATGCTGTGGCTATGGGTCTGGGGCTGTAGGCCTAAGGATTAGAATTGCTGGGATGCCGAGATGGTGGTACTGGTATCATGTCTCAGAGACCCAAGGCCTGAGAACCAGCAGTACACATATCCAAAGGCAATAAGACATGGATCCATATCAAGCCATGTCAGTTCACATAGAGGACAGAAGGTATATTTTATGGCGTCCATTGATTCAAACACTAGTCTTCTTGGAAACCATCCTCAGAGACGAATGAAGAAATACTGTTTTACAAATCTGTTGTCTGGGTGTCCCTGGACCGAGTGCGTTAACAAGACACTTATCATCACATCTTGCAATTGATGCAAAATTTTCCTAAGTCCGTAGTTTATGTAAGGGTTTGTAATCAATGTACATTTTATGGGTTTTGATAAGCATCTCATGGCCCATGGCTACAGTATTGGGGGATAGTTTTGTTGTCTTGAATACCACCGATTGTCTTCCACATGGTTAATTCTCTCTCACACATTACCTCTGACATCCACTTATCTTTCTTCTTTTCTTATAGTTTTACCTGCTTCTATATTATATAATCTTGTAGCGAGGAAGTCAGACAACATGAAGTCTTTTCAGATTGTATTATTTCACATAATAATAATGTAAATTCCATCTTGTTCCACATCTTCACATGATTTAGTAGCTTCTTTCTTTTTTAACCAATGAACAGCTTCTCATTGTGTAGCTGGAGCACAATTTTATATTCTCTGATACAGGATTAACATTTTCCCCTTTATTTTTATTTTATATGTTTGGGTGTTTTGTCTGCATGAGTGTCTGTTCACTGCATGCATGTATCCCCGTGAAGATGAAAGGGGGCTTCAGATTGATCCCTTGGGACTGGAGTTACAGAGGGTTGTGAGCTGTCATGTGGATTCTGGGAATTGAAGTCAGGTACTATGGAAGAGCAGCTAGTGCTTTTAACTCATGACCCAACTCTTTAGTCCTCAATACATTATTCATTTTTTAAAATAAGGCAAACGTGTACTAACCTTTATTAGAAGAACACCCTCAAGAAATGTATATAGAAATAAGATCTTTCTAGCTAACTTGACGACATTCCTTAACTGATTTGAGTTGCCAAACTAAAAGGGGAGATAAAAAAATGTTTCAGTTCTTCATATTTCAGAGCAAAGAGCTGCAAAATACCATCTAAAAATGACCAGGTAGTCAAAAAAATTACTTCTACTTATACAGAGATTAGAATAAAGTAATTAAGAACAGTTATTGATGATACAATATTTGAATTTTACTTTAACATTTTTAAAAATTTTGAGTGAATATTCAGTAATATATTTTATAATCTTTTTGGATTATCTATCCTTTTCATTTGCCTGCCTGTCTATCTATTTGTCTGTCTGTCTGTCTGTCTATCTGTCTATCATGTATGTTTGTATCCATCCATCCATCTCCCTCTTCATCATATTCTACCTAATATACCCTATGTCTCTGTCTTCCTCTCTGTTCTACCAGTCTATCTCTATAAATGAAATATATGAAGATAAACTGCTGCAATGATGAAGTTTCTTGTTAGTGATAGAACAATTCTTGGCTTATTTCCATGAGCTTTTTCTATTAGCTGAATATTTTAAGTTAACATAATTTTATTCATTAAATCCACAAGTACGCACACTTTCACACACACACACACACACACACACACACACACACACACACACACACACCAGGGATTCAGTGTTATTGCAAATTAAAGGCAGAGTATACTTGGACACAAGATATAGCAACTTAGGAAGGGCACCTGATGAACACCCATATGCCACAAGTGATGGCAGGTTTCCAGCTACGTTTTCAGGGAGCCATGAAGTGGGAAGTCCATTGCTGATGTTGGCATGACTTTGATTACTGTGAAGCCAACTAACTGTAAGATACAATGCTGCTTATGGGGGACTTCTGCCAAAAAGAAACAAAGGGGAAAGTGAAGCCTCCATTTAAATTTCTACTTTAAAATATGAAGGGAGCTAGTTCTTTTTTATTGTACAACTTTTTTTGTCACCCTGACAGATCTCTTGAAGAATTTATGACAGATTATTATATTTGGTTACTAGTATTGAGATAAACTCACTTCTTATCATATTTACTCATTTTTGTTTTGTTTTTAATCCTTCATTTACTTCTAATGCAGGCAGCACACCTTTCACAGCAATTCTGCGACTTCTTTTTGTTTCCATCTTTGTTTTCTGTTGTTAGACTATTGGGGCCGATAATTTTTATTTCAAGTTGTTCTAATTTCTGTCATATATCACTGATCGAGACAACTCTGTTTGCTTCTGGAGAAGATAAAAGTTGAGATGGGTACCACTTAAGGCTCTTTAGTGAGTTTAAAGCTTTGTTTGGACAAGAGCTTTTTAATCAGATTAAGCTAATGATGTGTGAAGTGCACAGATGTGAGTGGACGATGCTGGCATTGGTGGCAAGGTGGGAGAGTACTGGCCGCGCCATGCACAATGAGCTTGCTGGAATGCAAAGCAGATTTTTTACATTCATGGTCATCTCTATCCCTCCCTCAGAAGACTCTTGACTCATTGTCCCAGGCTCCCTATTTGCTCTTGAGTTATTTGCAGCAATTTTATTTTTTTTTTTACTAAAGCTTGTCCATTATTCTCTTCACAGCTAATAGCTTGGCTCCTAATCAAAGAAAAATTAAAATCAAGAGATAGGAGATCCATACATCTTTCTCTTTCTAATTTTTGGCCATAAAGTTGACACATGCAGCCGGTGATTTTCCTTTGTGGTTTCCTCTCCTACTTTAATGAGGAGATTTCCTTTTCTTTCAAATGCAGAACCTCATCAGACACACATCACAAGCACTTCTCAGGAACCATAGTATGTTAATTATTCAGTCCTTCCAGTCCCCTCCCCATCTATGTTGTCAGCTTCTGCTTGAATACAGATATTTTATATAAAAATGCACACATGTTCTTCATTCCTAGCCAACTTTGCATCCTTTTATGCTCTGGGCATCTGCCTTCAGTGTTCTATTGTGTCAGTTCCATGACAAATAGATACTGGCAGTGTCTTACTCCACCTTTCCCAAGCATACAGCTGCTGATGACAGATGTCCTCCTGGCACCTGAAGCCCTTCACTTTGCAACTTCTGCTTCATCATGGGTCTTTGATTTTCTTATCTAATCTCCTTATTTGCATCTTGATTTCCTCACTAATGAGCCTCAGTACCTCCATCTCAGCTTTCCTAATACTGAAAGCAACATCGCTGTTCTTTGAATGTCCTCTTGAGGCCATCCTCCTCCTCGCTCTTTTCTGTCTACCCAGAATTCAGAGTGGTCTTCTCAAAACACGAAGTTGACTGCATTAAGCCCTTCTTTTGCACTTAAAAGTACATTTTTTTTTTTATTTTTCAGAATATACCATGATGGTACCTAAAAGTACTTATATAAATATTTGTTTGATGTCTTCTTTCTCCATTAGAATATGTTTGATGAGGGCCATACATTGTCTGTGATGTTCACCTGTATATTTCCAGTATCTAACATGGCTCCTAAAATATGATACTCAGTAAATACTTTATGTAAGTCAGAGAATAGAGTTAGGTAGTAATTGGCATGGCATTTATAAAGAGGTGGAATAGAGGGTAAGGGAGAAAGGCAGGAGGTGGAGGGAGACAGAGAGGAATATTAGGTTTCCAAAACAGAGGAACACCAATATCTTGCTGTTAATGAATAGAAGAAGGTTTAGATGAGAGGGTTAGACCCTTAAAGTATACACATCCATGGGCCATATTAATTTGTATGTCCACAAGCCATATTACTGTATATGTCCATGGGTCATATTAGTGTGGATGTCATGGGCCATATTAGTGTGGATGTCCATGGGTCATATTAATGTGGATGTCATGGGCCATATTAGTGTGGATGTCCATGGGTCATATTAGTGTGATGTCCATGGGCCGTATTAGTATGTATGGTTTCTAGAATTCTGGTTTGACATTTGTCTACTCCTTCCCTTCTTGTTAGAATCTACACCACAGACTGTATCAATACCATTTATTCCTATAAAACGTTTTTATTTTTTTATTATCAAGATAATCATTGTGTTTCTTAGTCTCCTGTTTTCCTGTTTCCTGTAAGTATCTTCATTTTCTCATCAGGACTTTATAGTTGTTCTCTGGGTATGGGGAAGTGAGTTCTTCTTCTCAAGACCTGTCTTACGAAAATATCAAAGTCAAGAATGTTCCTATCCTGCTTTTGCTTTTCTTTGTGTGTGTGTGTGTGTACACATCGGGTTTATTGTAACAAAGCAACTTGTACATTTCAACATCTAAAATGAGCATCTTTTTCCATTTGGTTTTCCAGTGAAAACCAAAAAACTAAAAATAAAAAAAATTAAAAATAAAGTTACAACAGAGAATGTGAACTCCAAATAAACCCCTACAAGTTCTGCTGATTCTCCCATTGAGTGGCAGAGCTCGAATCATTGTTAGGAGAGAATTTTATTTTAAAAGTATCATCTTAAATTCCACGGGTGTCTGTTAAGCATCACAATTAAACATGCCAAAGGAGAAGCCATGTTGTCGCAATGCACACTTACCCTCCCAGACACCTCAAACCCACCCTTGCTGACCTTCTGTACCTCCCTTTTTCTTTTTTTTCTTTGTATTAAACAAGAGAAAGTAGATGGCTTTTGATTTTCAAAAGGAGGCCACGTTCAGCGCAGGACCTTAATGAGTTCAAATCTTGGGAACGCACTGTGTTTGCTTGTGCTTCAGCTGAGATGATGTCTCTTACAGAGTCAAGGAAATGAATACCAAGACTGTGATGTATCTAGCAAAATATGCAGAGTACATAGTAGTTATTCAACAAAACCATTCAATATAAATACTGTTAGGGGCTATTGTTGATTGTATAACACCCTGTGACAATAACTGTTAAGTGTAATATCCTAAGTTGCCTCCTTTAAAGTAACCCGATAGTTAAGGTTTCTAATTGTCTAAGAGCTTATAGTTCTAAATACTCTTAAACAACAGCAACAGCTATTGCTTTTGATAATTTGGGACAGAAACATTTGGGAAGCATGCAACTTGTTCGGATAAAGTGAATTTCAGTTTTTACATGTTGGTGCCCTTTGAAATCAACTGCCCTTTGGCATGCCCTGTGTGTCCTCTTGAAGGAAATTTATAAACTATAGCTTTCTCTTTCATCATTGTTGCTGTGAAATTCAAATCTGATTAGCAAGCTTGTTACTGGCACAGTGTCTCTAATTTGAGTAACTTCTCCCTTAGAGAAGAGCTGCTGAGATCAGGAAGGAATTGGGTAGCACCTACCTTTATACTTTGTCTGCGCCATCAGCTTTTCTGGGCCTGGACCTTACTGGTCCATACTGCAGCTGTGAACTTTCTAGTCTCTACAATGGTTTGAATCAATTTCTTATAATGAATGTCTTTCCATATAGACACACATTGTATTGGTTCTGTTTCCTTAGTGAGCCCTAACACAGAACCATGGGAAAACTGTCTTTTGTGATGGTAAGAGGTTGCAATCTACAGGAAGGTCAGAGGTCTTAAGCACCTCAGAGCTTTCTTCTCTAAGGAAGAAAAGTAATAGGATTTGTAAAACCATACATCAAGAGAGATTAAATCAAAACTCAGGGTTTTTTGGTAAATGCAAGTTCATTTCCTGTAATCCTAAGAGAAAGTATGTGCAGTATTTCTTGACACATTTGTGCTCAAGTATTAACGATGTTATGTCCAAATATAACCTAAAAACCTTTTAACAGCATTTCTTATCTGATTCTCTTCAAATAGCAACCAGGACTAAAAGATGCACACATTGTTACTCGGAATGTTATTTCAGAATGACTGTTTAGAAGACTATTTTAACATCCAAATTTACTCCGCATGTATTGCACAGAATTGTGTTGATATTATTTGATGTTATACATGAGTATGAAATGCAATTTTCCCATGCATCCGGGAATTTCTCTCAATAAATCTCTCCCTTCTCTATAACAACGTCAAAGAGCAAAGAGCATGGCTTTTGGTGTGAGTTGTACCTTAGTGTGATTCTCGGGTGTACTAGTTATTAGCTGTCTGTGTATGGAGCCTATATTGTGGGTGCTTTTAACTTAACCCCTTTCAAATGGAAATAAAAATGGCTCTGACCACGTGCCTCATGCTCACCCCTCGCTTCAGATCTGTCTCCAAAGTTAAAGATGCTCCCTGTATAAGTACCCTGAAAGCAAGCTGTTTGCCCAACCGACAGATTGCTTCTGCCAGATGTGAGACTGACAGAGAAAGCCCATTACTCTTCTTAGACCGTCCAGGATGTCTGAGGGACCAAATGAAGCAACGCCTCTGAAAGCAAGCTCCAGATTGCAACTGAACAATCATAGAGCTTTGCTGTTCTGGTTGCTATTATAACTATTATTAAAATAATATTTTTTCCAGTTGACTTTGATTCTTGATTTCTTACAATGAAACACTTCTTTAAAAACATTAAGTATAGAAAATAAAATAAATAAACATGCAAAAGAAAATTAAATATCTCCAAGACGTGACTGATACCTCTTTCTTTGTATGACAGTGAATTGTTTCTAGCCTTAGAGTTGAAACTGGAAATTAATTAAATCGTGGGTTTTGCTGTTTGTACAATCTCTGTGTTGCTTCATTCCAGGTGCCTGTGGTGGCCATTTTGGGTTCAGGTGGGGGTTTCCGGGCCATGGTGGGATTCTCTGGTGTGATGAAGGCGCTGTATGAATCTGGGATTTTGGATTGTGCTACCTACATTGCAGGTCTTTCCGGATCCACATGGTTAGTATACATTTTTAATTGATTTGAATTTTATTTTTCTAAAGATTTACAATTTATCTAACTCAAACATTAAAAAAGAGAAACTTACAAAATTATATTTTAACTTCAAATTGCTAAAATCTTTCGTTCCAATGCCACAGTCAGCTTAAGAATGTCTTACTATGATAAATACCTGTATTTAGTTAAAACTTTGGTCATCCGTTTACTCTCTAAAGCCTGTTTTGACGAAAATTGTCATTAGGGCATGAAATAAAAGGATAGCCTGTTGAAGATGATTTTAGATAAATATGAAAGTAGTGGAATAGCATACTCCACCCATAATTAATTTAATCTTCCTATAATTTGCTGATTTGTACTCCTCCAGAAAACATGTCTAAGTCTACGTGATTCACGAGGTATTCATCTTCCTCTTTAGGGAAAATAGGAAAAAATACAAGTTGTTGTAGGCTACAGAAGAGGGAAAATGGCTCTGGGCAGCACAGATGCAGACAGCCTTATTAGTTGCTTTCTAACAGAGTACTGAACTAGTCCTTTAAGTCTATTTAAAGTAAGCTAAGCTAGGCAGATAGCTATAACACCCACATGGGTAACATTCTTGTCCTGTGATTTTACTTTTTGTGAATATATGTATATAACATTTTCAGAGAGACAAAACATACTTTTTGGTGTGTCTAACCCATTACCAGCACACTGAAAATCATATAAATGGCTGAGCTATGGTGGCGCACACCTTTTATCCCAGCACTTGGGAGGCAGAGCAGGTGGGTCTCTGAGTTTGAGGCCAGCCTGGTCTACGGAGTAAGTTCCCAGAATAGCCAGGGCTATACAGAGAAACCCTGTCTCGAACTCCCAACCGCCCTGCCCCCCCCCGCCAAAGAATCTGAATCCTTTCAGAGAGGAAATCAAGTAGTTGGTCTTTTTCAGATGTCTCAAATGAGAGTATTATTTCATTACAATACGTTTGCCTCTGACCTGGGAGGCTGATTAGGTTATTGAGCCATGGAAAAGTTTAGGTGCCATATTCTTGTATTTTACCTGTTTAGTATTCTTAAAGTGTCTGTCACTTTATCCCATGAGGTGGATATAAGTTTCATTTTTTAACGAAAGAAAATTTGACTCACAGGCCAAGTGACTTGTTCATCACAAGATACACCTGCTTTAAGGTCCATATTCTAATGTTTTTTTGTGCCAAATCCAGTCCTCTCTGAGAGTGTTATTTGTATGATATGGTGTTAGTTTCATGTTCTAAGCAATTGAGCTCACCAGCTGCTTCTGACATCCTATATAAAGTTTCCTATGTAGATCATCTAGAGTTGCTTAAAAAATGTTTTTCCTAAATATGTGGAGCCAGATCCTGCAGTTAAATAACCACAAACCCAGGGCCACGCTTGTCACCATCATTGTGCCCTCAACATGATTGATGTCTTCTGAAGGAAGGGTGTGACCATCATTATTCTTTCCCTGGAGGAAGGAGCATGCACCTGCCTGTTTAATGAGTAATGAGGTGAAAACACTTGGACCCTTTTGTCCAAACTCTTACTAATAATTTTATTATTTGCTTCTGCTTGATTTTATTTTCTTCACTCAATATTTATTTGATTCTTGTTGCCCTTTATTAAGTACAGCTACAGGTCTATTTTCTTAAATGCATCCACTAAATGATGCTTAATCTGTGCGCACTGGGGTAGAGTTGTGCATTTGTGACCTGGATTAGACCTGTAGTCATTTCCTTTGTCCTAGATTTGGGCATTATCTTCTTACATGCTTTTCTCAGGAATCCGAGAATAAGTCCTGTGAAATATAAGAGAGTTTTAAGTGTGTGTACACTTTGGAATAGGCCTGATATCTGCCCTGCCTTTTTTCTTTAAATATTAGTTTTACTATTTTTATTTCATTTCCATGAATGACCCTCCATTTTTAAATCTTTCTAATAAATGTTCACTTACAGGCCATTTCCATGTTTACATTTGTTGGTACATATTTTCCTTGATTTCCTCTGGTGACGTTAGGAGCTCAGGGTTGTGACAATCACACATACTGCCCTTCTTTAAGGGAGTGATTAATTCTTTCTGATTGTTCTCTCCTCTGTGTCACCATTTGCTACTTAAACTGCTTTTCTCCTTGATGCCAGATCTTCTCCGCAACCTCCCTTTTGCCGAATTATATCTGTATATTCAAGCGTTAGTGATGCCACAGATCTTTCACTTGGATACCTGAGCTATGGTAACCAATAGTTTAATGTGTAGAATCCTGAGTACACCAAACTGTGACAGATAAAAGAGGAGGAAGACAACTAATAGAATTAGTAAGAAAGCCCTAGAGAGGAGAGTCAGGGAAAAGATGGGTCTCAGAGGTCAGGAATGGTCAGAGCTTGGAGAAACAACCTAGCCTCAGTTTGGCAAATGTTTGTGATTTTAAGTAGGAATCATCAAATTAAATTAATAAAAGTTATTTTAGTCATGAAATTACATGAACCAAAAGCAGAAGTTTATATATGGCAATGTGAAAAATAAAAACTGATCAGAAAGGGTAAAAAATAAAGTCAGGGTTTGAGGAAATTGTGGGGTTTACTTATTTTGCTTTTGAAGTTTAAGAGACCTGGATATTTACATAGATGTCTGAGGTGAAGGGAACAGCACATAGAGGTGGTTGAAAGACAAGAAAGTAAAATGTCATAGATGATAGATAAGAAAGACATAGAGACAGATTGCAAGGCAGAATGCACACATGGGGAAAATTGCACTGAGACGAGGAGACATTTCCTGAGATACAAGCAAGGTTGGGGGTGATTCACGTTAATAATTCTTGTTTGAGAAAGATAGGTAAGAAAGTAAAAAGTTCAGAGGAAGGAAATCAGGAAGACTTGGAAAAATAAATTACACTTCAGTATTCTGTAATGTTTCATATTCTATGGAGACAGGACCATAATTTGGCATAAATGAGATAGTACAAATATATGTGGAGTAGCCCTGGACCTCCCAGACAGTTCTCTGTGATCACAAAATCAAATTTCAAGTTGGACAAAGCTTCTCTTGTAACTGTAGCTACCTTCAAGTAATTATTTCTGAAATTATTTTTGGATGATTCCTGTGACTCATTAAATCTAAGTTCAGGAGACTTGGCATGAGTCAGCTAGGAAAGTCGTGATGGTAAGTCTGTGTTCTCTTGCCTAGGCTTTTGGTAAAGCTCTCTTCCTCAGAGAAACTGTTATCTTGTAACACTGGAAGGGGCTATATAATATATAATTTTAATTACCCTATTTGTATGGAATCACCCTCTAGAGAGAAATCAAAGTATCTCCATGTCTACAGAGAGTAGTAATAATGCCTCTTCTGATAAATTGGCTAACATAAACTTTGAGAATGAAAATGTTCACTAACATGGAAGATTCCTAGAACAATGTGGAGGGTCTTCTCTAGTTATCCAGAATCTTGATTGAGAAGAACTACTTTGGTACATTTTCAAGTATAAAAAGTCTTAATGTATACACTTAAGTGTTCTAACTCAGTACATCTAAGGGGCTGGGTACCAATACTTTGAAATATGCACTGTGGGCTATAGGATTTGAAGATAGGGATTGAATTTAGCATTTTTCCCCTCTGGAGTAGTATAGCATTGAAAATATTACATTTAAAGCTTGGTGGTGGTGGCACACGCCTTTAATCCCATCACTCGGGAGGCAGAAGCAGGTGGATCTTTGTGAGATCAAGGCCAGCCTGGTCTACAAGAGCTAGTTCCAGAACAGGCACCAAAGTTACAGAGAAACCCTGTCTCAAAATACCAAAAAATTATATTTAAACATTTAAATGCATTTGTGTAGAAACCATGAGGTATCTTATATTATTTATATGCTGAAAATTATAGTTAACTACTTAGTGGTTCTTACGTAAGTAAATATAAGACTATTTCATTCATTGATTTATAGAAGTTCTACCCAAGGCACTCTGTTTTAGAAACTTAATTGGCATAATTGGGATCAAAACAAAGACTTATCTGTGGGATTATCACTTGGTGTTATAAATGTGAGCTTCAGGTGGTCTTATACGCAGAAAACCAGCTACATTTTCTTCTAGGTCAAGCCAAGGAGACAAAGAAAGCCATTTAATCTTAAGGAGCTACATAGAAAAACTAGTTGCCTATTATTCTATGTTTAGGCAGTGCTAGAGCCAAAATTCAAATCCAGGTAGTCACAATGGTATCATGGAAAGGCTGTCTAACTCACCCTTGTGAATTCTATGGAGTATGTGTTTATAAGGGTTGAACAGCAAAGACCATGAACTCAGTGCCAATAAACTATTCTAGGTTTTTGTGTTTTGCTTTTGTAAACTGGAGATTAAATTCCCAAGTCAAGTGCTTCCTGAGAAAAATGCAAAGTAGATATAGAGTGAGGTTGAATGAGTTTTCTTCAGCCGTTGGAGGATAGAAACAGAGGATAGAAGGTAACCATTCTCTTTGTGATCAAAAGAGTGGCAGGCTCACATCTGTATGCACTGTGTTCCTTTGGAAAGTTCTATTTCTGGCATGGACACCATCTGAGATTTTAAGCAACCTCTAACAACTAAGGAAGACTTTTCTCTTGCAGCAGTGATAGGTGAATGTTGGGAGAAATACAAGGGAGGAGGTGAGCCTTTAGATCCTGCTAGTGTGGCAAGCCTTTGGGAAGAGTGCTTCTTATAGTTTGCATTGATTCATTCCAAAATCAACTAAATATAGATGAAGAAGTGTACTGCAATATAAATAGAATTTGGATAATTATATCCGTCTGTGTACAGAAGGAATGACAGCTTTCAGCGGCAGAATGACCGCATCAAATCCCTTTCACTTGGCCTTAAAAAAAAAAAAATCATTCTATGACTCAATGATCTCTGATGTGAAGTTTTGCTTACCTTGCTCACATTCATCCTGTCTCACTCAGACAAAGACTTAATGTTTCTTATAATGAACTAGACTAAATTGGATACATTAAATACAGGAATGAAAGAAAGGAGAAGTGTAGATAGAGGTATGAAAATGGATACTATAATGTATAGCCTTCATGAACTTTAAAACTAAGCTTTCCAGAATTCAAAAGCATGCAATCTATATGAAGTTAAATAAAATATCTTTTAATACGTTGTAGAGGCAGAAATAGAATTATTCTTAGTAATTTGCATTAACTTTTTTGTTTGGTTTGGTTTGCTGTTGAGGTTTAAACTCAGGGCCTCATCCATACCATCCAAGTGTTCTACCACAGAGCTAAATCCTCAACTATTCTTGTTGAAAACAAAAAATTCCTTTGTAAAACTCTCAGAAAGAATGAGCTATATTCTGGATATTTTCAGAGCTGAGCACATGAGAGTCTCTAAAGGATTTTTTATTTTCAAATATTCTGATGTCCTTAAATATAAACAACTGTAGCAATATATCCATCTACTACAGCTTAGCAAGGTCTAGAACATTGGGTCTTTGTTGATGTTCATGAATCATGATGTAGACTTTTAGATAATTATCCAAATAGATGGAGACTGTATCTTTCTAGTACTCTATGGATGTGCCTTTATAGTTTTTTGATGATTGTACTAAACAGAGTTCTGGTAAGGTTTTAATGACTTAAATGTACAAGGTGTTAGGGGACAATTATAAATTTAGTTGTTATGATCAAAACATTTAAGTTGTTTTTCTTTTTGGTTGTTAAGTATATGTTCTATTTGTGATCTTTCATTCTCCATTCATTAACTCATTTTTTCAATCTATTATCTTGTCCTTAAGAAACTCTGAATCCAAAAGTATATTCTCATTTATTATGTAGTGAGAATAATTTGTTTTGTAAGCCTTGAAATCTTGTAAAAACAGTTTAAAAATTAAAGCCTACACATTCAAAGCTTTGGCAGTAGCTTTAGCAGTTCAAGGCTAGAATAAGCTACATAGTGAGATAGTAGGTCATAAACCAAACCAATCCCGGTATGGTGATGTATGTCTTTAATCACAGCACTTGGGAAGCAGAAGCCCGTGCATATCTGTTAGTATGAGACCAATATAGTCTACATAGAGAGTTCCAAGGCAGCAAAAACTACATAATAGAGAGACCCTGAAAAAAGAAGACAAACCAACCAAGTAAAAACAAATCAGTGAAAAAATAAATAAAGCTTACTAGAAGATAGGGCATGTTTTAAATTCT
Organism: Ondatra zibethicus; assembly: GCA_004026605.1. Taxonomy (NCBI): domain Eukaryota; kingdom Metazoa; phylum Chordata; class Mammalia; order Rodentia; family Cricetidae; genus Ondatra; species Ondatra zibethicus. Next base: position 101,243 of record PVIU01002624.1, read on the forward strand.
AATTCTTTTTTATTAATTGATTATATGGGCCTATTATTTACTTTGCCAATTCTTTCTTTAAAAACAAAACAAAACAGGATATTTATAAGTCACTGTGAATCTTTAAGACAGGATCTAGTAGCATCTAACCAGAATAGTGCCTAAAACAAAGCAGGTCTCAGTAAGAGTTATACTTTCCTTCCTAAAGAGAAGATAAACCATGATGGCATGTATATAGATGAAAACATGGCTATTGCGTGGAGTTGTTTGGGTATAATTAGAGTATCTTTCATCGGGTTTTGTTCTGTCCATGCAGTAAACTGTTGCATATGTCAGGTTATCTACCAAGACTGAAAATGGTAATATTAAAAGTTTATTTTTCTTGAAGCAGGTCAGAATTTATTAATGGAGACAGAAAAGAAAAGGATCTCTCTGTAGGAGCTCTACAGTACTAGAGATTTTGGTTTATAGCAAGGAGACCAGGAACATAATGTTTCTTATCTGGATAATAAATTTCAGGCTCATGGTGATTTTGGTATCACTCAAAGTGGCCACATATCTAGTGGCCAACAAGCTTCATGAGCCAGGAGGCCTTATTCTTCTATAGGGTATTTGACTTCAGTTCATATCCTTAAGCATGCAGAGTTCTACCTTGGGCAAAGTTTTGAATTTTAACTAGTTGGCAATGCACAATTTTAAAAAGAGACAAAAAAGAGAAAAGGGTAAGGAAAGAGGGGAGGAAGAAAGGAAAACATTTGTCACGAATTCCATGCATCCATAGTAGTGGACAACACAATTTCTCCATGTAGATCGGCATCATGGAAAGTGAGATTAGCCGTTTCCTGATTGCTTTTACATCCAGAAAATTCAGTTTACGCATGACTCCGAAGCGTAGTCGTCCGTGTCCAGTGAGTCTGATAAGGATAATCACACTGGCAGTGGACAGGAGAACAGCTCATGCCTCCCTGAGAACTGGGAGACCTCTCCTCCCCTCCTGTAGACCTATTATCCCCTAATTTGCTGCCATCATAGACCAGGCCATTTCTGATTGACGTATTTGCTTCTTAAATAAATTAATGCCTCCAAACAGACAGAGAAGTTAGCCAAATATAACCACCCTTCTTTATTTTGTGCTGGAGAGTGCCAGAGTGCCTCCTTTCTTTGGAGACGTCGATGGAATGCTTTTTATCTTTACTTATGATGTTTTGACTTTTTCACAGGTACATGTCAACCTTGTACTCTCACCCTGATTTTCCAGAAAAAGGCCCAGAGCAGATTAATGAAGAGCTAATGAAGAACGTGAGCTACAACCCCCTCTTACTTCTCACACCACAAAAAGTTAAAAGATATGTTGAGTCTTTATGGAAGAAGAAAAGCTCTGGCCAACCTGTCACCTTTACTGACATCTTTGGGATGTTGATAGGAGAAACACTAATTCAAAATGTAAGCCATGGTCAAATTATAATCCTTCTAACTGTAGTAGGCAATGTAGATTTTGATGTCTGACAGTGGAGAAGGCAAAAGATGTTTTGTACAGTCTACACCACTCAGTTTATTTCTTCAGCAGTATATGTGCTAAACACATGCACCCTGCCAGATGCTAGGATTCTTTGCTTCAAACTAGTACTCATCAACTAATTCAAACTATTGTCAGCTTGACGTGTGAAAGAACTTTTATATTTTTCTTTTGAAAAGTCCAATTCTCACTGTCCATTCCCTCCACAAATGGTAATCTCTTTAGGTGAAATGGTGAATGCAAATGCTATTAAATATAGAAAAAGGAGAGATTTTTCTCTCCTTAGCATATAATAGCATGTACTACTCTTGCAGAGGACCTGAGTTCAATTCCCATCATCACTGTCTGGCAGTTCACAACTGCCTGTGTTTCTAGCTTCAGGAGGATTCAACACCTCTGGCATGTATTAGCACCTGCGTTCACATGCACATGTCCACACATGAACAGACATTCATATTGCATATTTTAAAATAATAAATAAATGCTGGGTTATGGGAGTGCACACCTTATATACCAGCACTTGGGATGCAGAGCCAGGCGAATCTCTGTGAGTGCAAGGCCAGCCTCGTCTAGTGAGTGAGTTCCAGGACAGTCACAGCTACAAAAAGAGACCCTGTCTCAAAATATCATTAATAATAATAATAATAACAATAATATAGTAATAATAAAAAAGATGACATAAGACTAATCATAACCTTTGTCTGTAAGAGTCAGAAAAGGAAATGTACCACAGAAAACAAATATACTTGATGTATCACCACAGGGTGACATTTCATCTGAAGATAAAGCAGGAGAGAAAGGACATCCTGTGCCAGGGACTCCAGCCGAGAATTAGTTCCCAGCACTATGACTTCCAAATATCCCTCCACTACAAATGTTGATACAATCCCCTGAGATTCCTTTGTTTTAGAATAAAGATGACATTTTCCACAGAGCTTTACTTTTGCTGTCTATTTGAGTCCAGAGATTTGCAGAAACAATAGGACTTAATTTTATTATAAAAATTCAAATAGTTTGCTTGAACATATTATTTCAGATAGTTTTTATCTATATCCGTGTCTATGTATTTAAAGCCATTTTGTTCTTTTTGTGTGTGTGTGTGGACAGAGAATGAACACTACCTTGAGTAGTTTGAAGGAAAAGGTCAACGAAGCTCGGTGCCCTTTGCCTCTCTTCACCTGTCTCCATGTCAAACCTGATGTGTCAGAGCTGATGTTTGCTGGTATGTTGTCCCGTTTATCAGAAAATCCCTTGAGATGGAGATTTCTAATGATTTTCTTTATGTAAAAAACTCATAAGCAATTTCAGTTGCTAATTATAATACATGTTCTGTAACAAGACAGTTTGAAAATGTGAAAAATGATAAGCTAGATGATTTTTCTGATTGGGAAGGGTATTCCACAAGACTGAATGTGATGCCTATTCATTTAGCTCAGTGAAATGGAGAGTAAATTGTGAACGCAGTCAGTTGCTGAATGGTCCGTTTTCTACTGACTGCTGACAATGGGATGCCTGGTGTGTTTTATGCTTGTAGCTGAAGGACAGAATGCCTTATTTCTAATAAATGAAGTTCCACATGTTTCTTCTGTGGCTTCAGTTCTCGGGTGCTGTAAAAGTGCATTGTGTTTCTGTGGAATCCCAGTCCACAGTCATATTCAATGCTGGGATGTCATTGACTGTTTTTAGGGACATACAACTCAGTAACTTCATTCACATTGACCTCTTAAAAATCCAACATGAATTAGTAGATGTAAATAATCCTGTTGTAATATAACTCTCTTTTTACCTTGACTAAGCACTCTCATGCAATAATCTTAATAGTTTATTAAAAAGTGATTTGTTCACTAATATACCAATATTTATTTGTGATATGGATTAAAAGTTTTATTGTGCTTATGGTTTGTAGAAAGTGCTATTCACATATATTATTTTAATCCACTTTTAGTGGAACCTAGGGAGGTAAGTATTTTTAACTTTGAACCACAGAAGAGCGAGTAAAATTTCAGAAACACGGTGTGATTTGTATAGTCAGCATGAGTAACAGTCTACAGTAGAACTGAGAACTCTTTGGAAAGCCTTTTTTCTTCTCATAACATCATATTGGTTTATCTGATTACTGATCTTATTGGATGCAGATTTGTCAGCTCTCAGGGTTACCCCTCTCTCTTGCTATAGCATTTGGTTCCTGCCTGTAAGAGCTTGCCCTTTGTTTGGGAAGTTTACAGTAAGCATTAAGGAAATGGAGAAAGAATGCAGTTATCTTCAGGTGAATTTCCATTGACTTCTTGTAGTCTGCATCCCTTCATCTCTTAATAATGTTTTGACAAATGCGTGTGATAAAATATAGAAAATGTGCCAGTGCCAGGCCACAATTAAATTTCTTTACATCTTAAGAATTTAGAGTGTTCTGTGAAAGATGGCATAAGAAAAAATCACTTCTTTAAAAGTTTAAAGATCAATACGATTTTGTCTATAAAGGTAAATTTAATTACTGAGCTGTCAAGAGTTGGAGGGAGGCCTGCATTAGAGTGTATGTACATGTATGCCCAACACCAACAATGACCATAGCTTTGACCAAGGTGTAGATTATACTGGAGACTTAAGACTTTGTTGTACATGAGAAATAACTGCTGTGATGAAATTGTACCTTCCTCTAGCTATTCTTTTGAGGAAACTTGAAATTTTGGGCACTGACTGAGACCTTAGCGCTAGTATTTTCATCAGAGGTCAGTGTTGGGGAAATCATTTTTTTTTTTTTTTTTTTGCCCCACAAGCATTGAGATAAGGTCAGAAGGGCATGAGAGTTTAATTTGTAAGCCTTGACTTTTATGTTGAAATTTCTCCAGCAGGTCATTTAATCTCTTTGGTATTTACTTTCCTCACTACTTTAAATATTATTATGTATTACCTTTACTAGGTAGAGGAGGTTATAATGACAGTTCCTGATTTATACATAGATCTAACAGTTATAGAAATATAGATATTTTATTATTGTCACAGTTACTATAACCTTGTTCACATTGTCCACTATTTTCTCTGAGCTTTTAGTTGACAGCCACAGGCAAGGAAAAAATTAAGTAAAATATGAGTAAGTGGTTTTTCTGGAGGCCCAGGTTCCTGTTCAGTTGTAGATCTTGGATCTGAATGGGCCTGGCCTGGAAATCTGTCTCTGTGAGATGCTACACACTATTGACCTTCACTGTTAAGCTTCTATGATAAGGAGGGTCAAGTTGTGTCTTCCATTAGCTCTGGGAATCTGGTACCCACCCAGATAAGACATTCTGAGTTACATATCATGAATGTTCAAGTAGTTTTACTTGAGTGATTAGAAAAGAAAAACATAGAAAGAAGAGGGAAAACATGTCTTTATTGCATCAGAATACCCTTTTAACAGAACAGAAAGGCTGAAACAATCAGTGAATTATTTTCTAGACTGCTGAAGAACCCCATCAGCTAATAGAAGCTTTGTCAACAATTCTGCTTCATAAATGCCAGAGAATGTTTTTCTTCCAGATTCTTGGACCAGCTTTAGACGTTTTTTTCTTTGGAAGGTTTTCAACAAATGAACATTAGTATTTAAACCATTAAATAGTCTGACTCCTCCACTCGTGTTACATTGCTGTGAAGATTTAAAGCCACGTTTAAGACTTTCCAAAGGTGAATAACTTACATGTACTGGGTAAGACTTATGGCCATATACTAGGCACAGTGATAATAATAAGTTAATCAATTTTGAGACAAGATTTTGACATGCATATCATGTTACCTTAGATTCCCAAGTTGTTGGGATTATCGATGCATATCACCATGCCTTGTTTTATGGTAATGTTTAAGACAGAAACCATAGTTATGAAACTCATTGCCTTTCCTCTATGAAAGTATAGTCTCATTGAAGGCATAAAGCTAAAACCTGGACAAATGAATAATGTACATCTAAAATATAATTGTTGGCTGAAGTATGTAGATATGACATAGGGTAACTTTGTATAGCTTTACTATAGTCATAAAAATATTTTACAGGGATGATTGAAGTAGGATTCAAGTTGGACTTGGGGGTAAAAGGCATCTTTGAGTAGGAACAGCATGTCATGTTTCGAAAAGAGCCAAAAGTCTGTTCTGGGGAGTCACTAACATTCCTGCACTCCCCACTGAGGGTCCCAGGACTTATGCATATGCTGTGTAGACTGTGGCCATGAGAAAGACTGAGTGAGAAACAATTGTATCTCCAGCTGTCTTATTTTTATGATAATGGGAATTGGGTATTGCTTTGTGGCTGGGGCTGAGCATTTAAATTACTGGGTTAGTGGTTTTGCAAAAAAGTCTTTTGGTTAGGGCCTAGAGAGATGGCTCAGCAGTTAAAGAATGGTGCTCTTGCAGAAGACCTGGGTTGGGATCCCACTATCCACATGGCTACTTACAACCATCCTTATATCCTGTTTCAGAGGATCCTGTGTCTTCTTCTCACCTCTGTGGGCACCTGGCATACATGTGATACAATACATACATGTAGGTAGAACATTCATACACATAAAATAACAAATCCTTTAAAAATTGTTTTTTTAAGTCCTTTGGTAACTTAATTCAGGTAGCCAAGAAGGGAAAGATGTTAGAGACAGGAACTTTAATTTCCAAGTTCAACTTGAATCACTGTGAAGAGATCCTGAGACCAGGGAGATATTCTTCAAGAAAGAGGCAAGTAGATAGATACACAGTGCCAGTACATCTGAATGACAGATCTTATGTAGTAAACAGAGCTTTAAACAATCAATGAATCAGTCAGTCAATAGAACATTTATCTGGGCTGATAGTGAAGTTTCCCAAAATAGTCAAGTTGGAGAGGAGAGAAGATAGTGAGGTTGTGTCTTCAGACAAAGGTAGTGGGAGGTGATGATGGAGCATCCGAGTAAAGTGCTGAACAGGATGTGGAAATGAGCAAGTGAGGATACAGGAGAGAGGCTGAAATTGAAATGTATGAGTCAACTGCTGGAGGGTTGGAACTGAGTAACAGGAGGAGGCCTTTAGCGAGGAGTGGAGGGCAGATCTGAGCATTGAAAATGTCTGTCATCACAGTGTGATCAGCCCACAGCAGCAATTACGTGGGGATCAATCAAAATGAAAGGGGGAGAAGATTCATGTTTGTGCAATTAAGTGGGGATCAATCAAAATGAAAGGGGGAGAAGATTCATGTTTGTTCCCAAGACAGTGCTAGAAATGAAAACACTGGCCCAAGAGTTTCTTGACTAGGCTCTGCTTCACTGCAAGTCATGTCTTACCAATGCCACATTCTTCGGTCTAAAACTGGCCCTTTCCGATGGAGCGTCTTCCGATGCGCCATTCAGCCTGGATTTAAATGAGACACGCTATCTCATCACAATTATTATTTTACATCTTCCTCTCTGGAAGGCAAGTTTTCTTATCCCTTGAGCAAACAGAGCATGTGAAGCATGATTCTTTTTCTAAAATGATGACGCACACTTCTTGGACATTCAAACGTTTTAGAGTTGAACGTCAAAACTGTGTTCGTAATCGATGTAGTTCAGTATCCCTGTGGACTCTAATAGTCAAGCAGCCTTGTATTTCTCCAATAGGAGGTCAACACTCTCAGTTGACTGGGATAACTGATGTAGTAAAAGTGCCCCTTGTCCCACATTGAGTTCAGATCAAGGTTTACCACAAAACATTCACAGAAAGGCTAGTGGATTTGTGTACTTATTTGTCCTGTGGTTGTTTAATAATATATTTGGGATGTATCATTTCAGAAAAGTAAACTGAGCAATATAAAGATGATTTGGAGTTGAGAAGGGAGTATGTGATGTGGGTCTATATAGAGAATCTTTAGCCAAGATCTCAAACTAAATGTTAAGAGAAGCCATGTAATTGCAGAGAAGAGCAGTAGGTAGAGAATCCCGTGGAAATGGCCTTGACTTCTGAGGAACAGCACGAAGGCCTGCGTGGTTAGGGTGAAATAATATGACCTGGAAGAGGAAATTGGACACTGGATTGGTGGAAGTGAGCAGATAGAGTGCACCTGCCTTTCAGTCATGGGGTGAGAAGGCTGGAGGAGGCTTTCAATTGGCCGTGGTATTCTGTCATTTCTGTTTTTCCAAGTTTATTTTGACCCCCAGTAGGTGGGAGTGGGAATGCAGAGGGAAAGGGGACGGTTGAGATACTTTAGGAAGTCACTGTGGAGATCCAGGGAGAGGGTGCAGCACCTGTGCAGTATGGGGATGATGCCTGAGGTGACGAAGACAATGTCTAATGATAAACCCTCTAGCACTTGGCTTTTCAGATGTGAGCTGTTATGTCAAGGGAGGCAATCATAAAAGAGAGTTAAAGTAAGAATGCTGCTGTGGGCAGTAGTGCTAAGAAAGGAAGCCAAAGGTGTGGTGACCAGTACAGCGAAAGTCAGACCCAGACATTTGGAGTTACTAAAATGCAGATCAGTATTAGATTTGGTGATGCCATGGACAGACCACAAGGATTCCAGTGGCTGCTATTAAATGAACTGTGTCATGGCTTCCCCTATACTTCCTCCATTTATTAATTCACTGGGGCCTTAATCTTACAAACCACCTACTGATTTTATTCATGCTGTTAAGAGTAGGGACTTAGACCTGAGAAGATAGGTGATGTATTCGGGTTATGAGCACAGTTTGTGAGTTACTTCATAGGGTTTGATCCCAGACTCTCCGGCTCCAGGGCTACTGTTGTGCACTGTACCTGACAGTTCCTATCTTGGTGTATTGCTAAGAAATCAGAATAACATCTTTTGTATTGTGGTTGGGACTTTAGAATGACTGATTAATTAAAAAAAAACGTTAAGTAAAGGCACAGCAAATACTTCTTCCCCATTTTGTTGTTGAGGGTGTGATTCATCATAAAGAACTGAATTTCTTTGGTTTCCTTAATAGATTTTATGTCTGAGTTTTTTCTTTTAGTATTACAATCTTAAGGTGGACTATGAAAACGATGTCTGAGTTTTTAAATAAAAAAGATATTCGTTTTGTGCCAATTAGAAAGAATCTTTTTATATTGTCTTTTTTTTCCTCACCCACTACATGGTATCATGTAGTAGGCATTAATCAATATTTTAATTAACTAACATAATGAGTGAAGTTAATCATGGTGCACTTTGAGTTATTATTAACTGCGTGTGTATCTGTATCATTTTCCTATTAATGAAATTTCTTTTTTTCTAAAATACTTTTAGATTGGGTTGAATTTAGTCCATATGAGATTGGCATGGCAAAATATGGTACCTTTATGGCTCCTGACCTATTTGGAAGCAAGTTCTTTATGGGAACGGTTGTGAAAAAATATGAAGAAAACCCTTTGCATTTCTTAATGGGTGAGTGATCAAAAGGTCTCTCTCTCTCTCATTTTAAACATGGATGTATTTTAAGTTATTCTATATTTCTCCTTTCTTTTAGGTGTCTGGGGCAGTGCCTTTTCCATATTGTTCAACAGAGTTTTGGGAGTTTCTGGTTCTCAAAATAAAGGTTCTACAATGGAGGAGGAATTAGGTATTGTAAACGTCTTGCATTTATGAAAAGCTACACTGAAAATCAACTTCATTGATAAACAACACATATGTATGTGGAGACTATTAAATCTTCATAAGGATTTTAATCCTCAATTTATCAGTAGCTGTGTTTGTTGTAACAATTTAAGTGTTTCCTAAAAATCCTGTCCAAATGATTTACGTCCTATTATGATATCACAGTTATGAAATTTACAAAGATCACTCACTGTTCTAAGAATAGTTTGTGCCTGGGCATCTCCTGTTCTTTTACTTGTTATATTTCTAAACACTGTTTTCGTTAGTGAGTACTCCTCTTTGAGACAATAAAGGTAGCCTTTTAAAGACTAGCTTTATTAACAGATGAATACTGATTTTTTTTTTAGGGATGAATCCATCCCTGTCACGTATCGACGTAGTGCTAACTTACTAGAATTTTGCTAGTCTATCCTACGACACTAATTCACAGCATTTCTGAAAAGCAGATAAATTAAGTTATGTCTTGCAAGCTAAAACTAATGGTTTTCATTAAATCTAATTCATCCTACAAAAAATTTAAGAACAAGTTTTGTAAATATTGAAAAAATAGACAAACTCTATTGAGGACTAGTTGTTTATAGTTGTCATTAGACAACTATAGGGATATGTAGGAATATAGTTTCCTGAATGAATAAATTTGACGTTTTAAAAAAAAGTAGAGCATACATTCATGACTTGCCCAAAGTCTTGTGATCTGCATCCAGTAAGTACTATGTTTTGATGGACAGTGGAAAGAAGCCATAGGAAGCTGAGTTAGAATTTTTGGATTCAAGGATGTAGTTCTGTTGGTAGAGTGCTTGTTAGCCCACAAAGTCCTGGATTTGATTCCTAGGAACATAAATCAGGTATGGTGGCCCAAATTTGTAATCCTAGTACTCAGGAGATGGTGACAGAAGGATGAGAAGTTCAAGCTCATTCCTAGCTACACCACATCGTTAGAGAATTCCTTGGGATACATGAAATCCTGTCTCAGAAATAATACAAACAAAAAATAATGAATGAATGAATTTGGGGCCAGGGTATCAGAGGCTAGGGTTACCAACCAATTATCTACTATTATTTTTCTGTCCATGTAATATCATAGGTCTTTCTGGGAACACAGAATAAAAACAATGAATTTTTTAAATACTCAATTCATATTAAAATATATTCATGTTAAAAGCATACCATGTTATTTCTTTCTAATATGCGGCCTTCAGATATCATGAACAATGGCAGTTGACATAATGAAGTTTTATATGCATAAGAGAATGTAACTGAACCATGATCTGGAATGCAACACATGTCATTCTGAGTACTATTTCTCCTGCTAAGGGGACTTGATTCCAGAAGTTGATGGTTATATGTAATGTACAAAGATTCCTTCATCTTCTCTTTAGGACTGTCATTTGTTCTTTTGGATCATTCTTAAGAAAGTATTGAAAAAGTAATTTATTATTTCATTAGAGCCACCTATTTCTAAATGACATTAAAAACAAACAGAAAGGCCACTTGTTGCTTGTGGTACTTGCTGTCATCCAAGCATCACTCGGGTAGGGAGCAGGCAAAGTGGGTACCATCTGGAGCCTGAGGTGGTCCTCAGTGCAGACTCACAATCTCTCCATGGTTAAACCATAGTCAAGGTGTATTAGATGAAGGGCTGGGAAGTAGCTAAGTGGTGGGATGGTTGTCTATTGTGTCCAGAGTTCTGGGTTCGATCCCCATGTAACAGCAACAAATAGAGGTTACCTAGACAGGGTGGAAGGTTGTAAGATTGAACCTAATCTGGACCTCATAGAAAGATCTGGATTAGCCTGGGCTAATCCAGTAAAGGATGAGGTAATCCTTCTTGGTTAATGCGAATAGTAGCATCCCAGATGGATGTCCTGTTTTCAGTCGTAGTTTTGTGGAAGTCACTCAGTCTTTTCTGAGTCACTCAGTCCTTTCTGAATTACGTGAAGAAGTTTTAAAAGAGAAAGGAAAGCAGAGAGGAAGCCCAATCTGGGTGGTCTGCTTCCTGTGTTCCTTCTCCTCTGAATAATCCTGATAACTCAAGTTAATTATTTTTTCTTCTCCTAAGGCAGGAAGAGACTAGGGTTGAATTTACACATCAGAAGGTGGGCGAGACAGTGGCTGTGGGCCAAGCCAAAGGAAGAAGCTTACAGCACACAGTGCTGAGAAGTCTCCCTGCAGAAGTCCCCTTGAGGCCAGCGGTCCACTGCTTGGCTGCTCTGTGTCAGGCTGAGGTCAAAGAATAGGGTGTGCTTGGGCTCCGCTGGTCAGCAGGGGGCACGGTACCTCAGATTATGTAAGGGTTCCCAGAAATGAAACCGAAGAGGTGACTGAGGGGCTCAGGACTTTTAGGGACCTCTTCTGCCTTTGGGTGACTGAGGTCCCCCTATTAAGGCACACCGAGAAGGGTTTTTTTTTCCCTCTCTTACCTTAACAAAGACTTTAAGGTAAACTGGACCTCAGTTAAATAACTTTAAATTAAATCATTTGCTTTCTCAAGGAGGTTTCCATGTGTGCAATTTTGCCTCTAAAAAGAGCTGAATAAAGACACAAAATAAGAGGTGAAATTCAACCATTCATACCCTGAAAATGTCCTCACCAAGAAGACAGTGTGATTTTCTTAAATGAACATACCAAATATAGCCAAAGTAGAGCAAAACCAAAACAACAGGGGCTGATAAAGGAAATGCCTAAGGAAAAGGAAAGAACATACAGGCAGTAAGTAACAAAGCCACCCGAAGGACGACATCTGGAATGGATCTTGTCTTGCTGTCCCCCTTGCAGTAGAATTAGTGCTGTTGTGGCTGTAATATGAACAGAACAATCGCATTAGCTTTTAAGTACTTTCTTTGTTGAATTTTGTATTTATCACTGATGCCAGTAAAAAGCAAGTTTAAGCTCTCAGGAATTTACTAACCTTTCTGTTATGTAGCCATCCAAGCAACTGGCCTTTAGTGAGTGTCACAGACATACGGAGAGAAACACAGGGACGCTGCACACCATACCTCTGCTTTTTCTGAGCTTACAGCTTCCCAAACAGTTCTGTGAACGAGATTTCTAAATGTGTAACTAGAGCCTTGAAATTGAATAAAGAAAAATAGTCTTTTCTATTTGTAACCAAAGAGGGAGGAAACTGGGAATAGTTCATATGAATCAGCAAGATGTCTGATTTGTCTGCAAATGGTGATCACAAAAATAATCCCCAGGGTCCACGTTTCTCCTGGGAAAAGATGGCTAATGATGATACTATCTTTTACTGCCGTCTTTTTATTAGGATAAGTGGTGCCCCTTGGTTCTCACCCTGGTCTTAGTTTGCTTTGAAGGGAAACACAGAAACTTGACATACTGAAAATCAATAGATGTTTTTCAGTGTTAGCAAAAATCAGAGGTTAATTAAAGTGAGTGTGCTTTCTTTATATTCTAGAGTCTGTATTGTAGATCACTCGTAGATTTGGATTTTCTCCTTTATTCACCTTCATAAACACTGTTTCAAGACATAATCAAGTAGTTATTATTATTTAAGTTAAGATAAACTCATAAAAAAGCCCTTTCCTTAAAACTAGGCATGGATAAACTTACACTAACTAAATTTGTTTGCTGGGATATTTTGTTACCCAGTGGTAAGTTTTCTAAGAACTGGTGAATCTAATGAATCTCCATTTATAATACTGATGGAAAGCTCCCTGTTGCCTGCCTCTGCTTCCAGACGCTGGAACTGAAGGCCTGCACCACCCCTCCCTCATCCTCGTCCTACATTTAGTTGTGAATTTTGATCCCTGAGATGCCTCAATGGTTTTCTTTCCTTCCCACAGAAAATATTACGGCAAAGCACATCGTGAGCAATGACAGCTCGGACAGTGATGATGAGGCCCAAGCCCCCAAAGGTAAGAGAGTGAGAGCTTCCTGTGCATTGTGAGCAGAGGAGAGGAAAGGCTCGTCAAACCCCTCTGTTCATGCTGATGACATGTGACATCCTGAAGTGTCGGGATGGAGGCATCCAGTGAGAGACAGGACTATTGCATGGATCCCAAGAAGCAATGGAACCTCATCTTTTCCTTTCTTTTAAAGCTTCAAATATGTTTGCAGTACAACAGACGGACTTGTCTGAGGTGGTGGCAGTAGTGAATTCTGTTCTAGCTGGATTAGAGAGATGGACAACTTAGTGTGGGAAATGGGATTGGAGAATCCTTTTCAGTTAGCTTTAAAATGAATGAAAACATCGTTTAAATTGGCATTAAGCCTTCTAAAAGGTTTGACTGTCAGCACATTCCTTAGTCTTCTGTGGTGATTAGTAAGTCACCTCTAAGGAAGAATGCGGTAGTGGAGTATGTTCAGATTATCAAGACTGCCAATATCAAGGATTCCTTTGGCAGTGGGACAGTACAGCTAGATCTCAGTTTGGTGTGGGTCAGAGTAGGTGGCGGTGCATTTCGCCTGAGGATGATGGCGAAGCTGAGGTCCAAAGATACTTGTTGTAGTGTGATGTTTGTTAGCATAGAAAAATATAGAGATTGTATATGTTAACAGCAATTTTCTAAGAAAGCGGTTCATAAAAAGTGTACTTATAGTTCAAATATAAACAAGAACAAAACAAATGGAAAAACAGCTAAGCATCTAGAACTAGAAGAGTCTGTTACCATTTGACTGTGTCTGTCTAGTCTTTAGAAAGCAAAAAAAGTTTTGTCCAAAGCCATCAGTGAATTCTCCCAGGCGAGGTATGCATGTAGGGGAGGCTTGTTTTCTGCCCGTTCTAATCATCATTAAAAAGAGAGAATCTTGTTTCATTTCCAGCCTGCTGTTATTTCTTCATAGGATGAGTTTATGCAAGGCAGGGAGCAGTTGCCTCCCCACAGCGTGTAGCTGCACACGGTCACGGCATGGACAGCAGTGCACTGTGGCTTCTGAGCACTAAAACCACCTCCTTCCGTGCTGCCCAAGCTTTCCGGAGAGCCAGGTCCAGCTAGGTTCCAGCCCTAGATTGCTTCTTGCTTAGCAGCCCTGCTTGCTAGCTGGAATCCTGGGAAGACCCCACCCTGCAAGAAATAAGTCTTCATTTAAAAGTTCAAGTTTTACATTTTGCTAGGCATTCAGACTTGCACTTTGAATTTCTTTTCTTATGAAGGAAACATTTAATTGTGGGGGCTCGCCTACAGCTTAGAGGTATATAGTCCACCCGATGTGTTTTTAATGAAGGAAACCAGCAAGCACGCAGGGCACACATACCATGTGTCTAGCACTTTGAGGACTGTGCAGTGAGGACTGTGAGGAGGACATAGCTGTCTGTAACTGATTGAGGAAATTGCTAGAGATGGCCAGAAAATTTAGTCACCACTCAGCACTAGCTGGTTTTTGAGGCTGAGAAGTTCAGGAGCTGTTTTTGAATTTGCTGTTTTTTGTTTTAGTTTCATTTTAACTTCGAGGTTGACATGGTGAGCATGTCTTAGTTCTCATTGTGCTTTTGAAAGAAATGCTTTGAGAGCCATTTTAGATTCCATGAAAGTTGGAACAGAGAAGTCATTTTGGTAGAATCTCCTGTCCCATTCTTTCCCAGACAGTGTCCCCCCCACTATGAATTGTCCCATTTGCCTAGTGCCTCTGTTACAGCTGATGACTTTCTCCTGCCATGTCCTGGTCTCTGTTTCAGGACAGCTCACTCTGGGACTGTGCCTTCTAATGGGGGTCGGTAGTGAGAAGGATTTAGCACTGTAGTGTCACATGGCATGGTTTCACAACTGTCTAAATCTTCTCTCCTCTACCTAACCATCCTCTCAGCAGAGGAAAACGACTTACTTTGCTCTCTCCATAGTTTTGTTTTTTTCTGGACTAGCGCATTGTTGGAAGCGTGGTGTCTGCATCCTTTTTAAATTTCTTTCCTTCTATAATAGTACTTAAGTTACCTCTGTCTGTTCGTTGCTTTATGTTTTGCATATATTTATAAGAAATTATAGAAACTGAATGAATGTAGATACTCATCTCTCAAAACACACAACTGATGAGAGTTGGCTCATCAGTTAAAAGCAGTGGACTCACGTGGCAGCAAACAGCCATGTGTAACTCCAGTTTCACAGGATCTGACACCCTCTTTTGGCCTTCTTAAGCAATACATTTACAGTATTTGTAAACATTTGTGCAGGCAAAATACTATAACAATAAAAGCTTTTAAGAATTAAAAACAAGCCCCTGAACATACAGAGTTTTATATAACTCTGCATGTTTATTCCCAGGACTTCTGCAAATTGGAGCGGAAGAGGTTTGAGCAGGGGTTCTTTCATTTTAATGTGAGTGGGTTATGCTGCTAGGTTTTGCTGCAGTTGGCCATTGTACGGGTTTCTGTAAGGCTAGAATATAAGGCCAGGCACTTCTCTGAGAACTTCTGAGATCCAGATCGCATTAATCCATGAACAGTTTTATGAGGTTTCCTAATGAAGGAATGAAGGATGGAAGGGGCTCAGAGTTAGCACAAAGTGAAGAGAGGGTGGGATCACAGACAATGAGCATATTTATATTTCCCAGGAGTTATCATGGGCATGGCTTTCAGAGGGGAAGGTCATTTGTGATTGCTTCTTTGGACCACTGTGACTTTGAAAACACTTTATATCATTTGTTTCAATTACAGGGCTTTAAATCCCCAGACTTTATAGGCGAGGATGAAATAACAGTCATGTGATCAGTGCATGAACGTGTTTAGTTATCAGGAGTCATGTGGTGGGTCTTTATGCTGTCCCTTCTAACTTTTTGTTTTATTTATTTATTTATTTGACTTTTTTGAGACAGGGTTACTCTGTAGCTTTTGGAGCCTGTCCTGGAACTAGCTCTTGTAGAACAGGCTGGCCTCGAACTAACAGAGATCCGCCTGCTTCTGCCTCCCAAGTGCTGGGATTAAAGTCATGCACCACCACTGCCTGGCCCTTCTAATTTTTTGTAATCTGTGGATACTTATGAAGCAGGATATGGACACTTACGAAAAGTTAGGCAACATAGATGGTAGTATTAAGTAATACAGGCTCTCTCTCTCTCTCTCTCTCTCTCTCTCTCTCTCTCTCTGTGTGTGTGTGTGTGTGTGTGTGTGTGTGTTAGATGGAGGAGAGCTAGGGAGGGGGAGAAAGGAGAATATTAAGAGTGCATATGAAATATCTAAATAGACCAAGAGATATCAATGAGTGTAGGTAAAAGGTAGCTATGAATACTTGGAAACAGAAGTGACTGGACACTTGTTTTATGCAAACAAACATAATGAGTCAAAGCCCCAGAACTTCAGTTTAATTTTGGTAATTAACCAAATAATGTTGACAACAACAAAGCAGCCTAATTTTGGCTTGTGTGTGCATCTTTGACATGTGCTGTGTTCTTTCACCCCAGGCACTGAGAACGAAGATGCTGAAAGAGAGTACCAAAATGACAATCAAGCAAGTTGGGTCCATCGAATGCTGATGGCCTTGGTGAGTGACTCAGCTTTATTCAACACCCGAGAAGGCCGCGCAGGGAAGGTGCACAACTTCATGCTGGGCTTGAATCTCAACACATCCTATCCACTGTCTCCTCTGAGAGACCTCAGCCCCCAGGATTCCTTCGATGACGATGAACTCGATGCGGCTGTAGCAGGTATGCAACGAAGCGGGAGCCTCAGGAGCCAATTCAGGTCGTCTTTACTCTTTCTTGGGGAAAAGCATTTTAATTCCCATTAACATTTATTTAGACTCAATTTTAAGAATGTTGACCTGTGAGGGACATTCGCTCATTCATTTCTTTTTTGTTTTTGTGTTAGTATAGAAAATATTCTTTGAAATCCCAAAAGCCTTTCTTTTCTTTTAATGGTCAGGGTTCACTTACAGACAACAGGAAACCTCTACCGTGATAATTACAATGAGTGTAAAAAGCAGGTAAGGAGGTGCTTAGAGAACGGTCCAATGATTAGAGAAGCAAGGCCAAGGCTTCCAGGATTGACTCCAAAAACAGCAGACATATTCCCCAAACGCCTCCACAACCGTGCCTGACTGTGGAAAGAGACGAAACAGCTATGTCTCATTTCCTCCTTCCTTTCCCGTGGGCGGGCCTTTTTGGATTAGGCCAGGTGGAGCTCTGAGTTGAGCATGTGGTGAAAGGGCACTAGGCTTGGAGCCCTCTTGTGGTGGAGGGGAGAATGCAGCACAGGAGTTGGAGTGGACCAGTCTGCAGTGATCATCGGGACAGGGAAACTGTCACTCCGGTTTTCAGGAATATTAGGAAACTTTGTGAAGTTGCCCGGTAAGAATCTAGTCACTCTCAGACTTGTCATTATTCAAATGTCCAAAAATAGTAAACTTTATTCATCAGATCCCAGTGACTTATAGAGTAAGCGTTACATTTGCTTTGGTGACGAATAATATGTAAAATACCTTTTCTTGTGGTGATCTTACATTTTTTCTCGATCACACCATCACTTTTCCTTAGTTGTCCAAATATCATTTCTTAATCATTTCTATCTTAGGTCATTGCCAAGATGCTGTTAAACTTTAAAGTAGATACTTGAAACATCACAACCTCCCAAAGCTTTCCTACTGCCTTTTGTTCCTCATACATAGCAAATGGTTTTGAAATTACAATAGGCTTTAGATTTTGTTGTTGTTTTCAATTTGTTGTCTGACTTTAAGGGGAGCAAACACTGCGTTTTGTATTATGTGTGTCACCTTAAACTCTAGGATATGAGTTACTTATAATTATGCACTTATAATTCCAATTATTGTTATTATACATTATTATATAATTCCAATTATTCCTTCATATTAGCTGTAATAAATTTCTGCTTGTGAGAAAGTAGTTCCCCTGGACTGAGAAGGCTGACATTAAAGCATTCAGTTGGTGACATTCTTTTTCTTGGTTTGTGGCACATAGTTGTAGTTCCTGGCCTCCCGGTGGCAGGAGGTTCTTTACAAACTTGTGCCTTATGTTGACTGCCGATTGGGCTTAAGCACATTATAGCTTTAGATCTATAAGGAAGCTTCAGTGTTGAGGAATATCAAAGAAAATAATTGTTTTGTCTCTGTCCCAAACTGCTGGGCAAATCTGGACTTGAGCCACAGGTCTCTGAGCCTGGCTTCCGAGTCTCCCCCTTTACACAGCATCCCCCGTGGTTTTGTTAGTCATTGTTTTTCTGATGTAAGAATGGAAGTTTTCTCAGTGCATACTTTGTTTCATTTCTTTTCTCATCATCACTTTGCCAACACCATTTCTCTGGGGTGTGAGTAGCCCACGTGTTCTAACCAGCTCACTCCACACACTCTAAGAACTTCCTTGCAGTTTTCTCATATTTAACATTAATTTCTTTGGTAGTGTTAGGACTGCAAGACAAGACAAAAAATTCCCACTTGAATTTTTTAAATATTAAGCAGTACGTTTATGTGTATACAAATAACACAAAAACATTGTAGGCATATTGAGACTATGCCATCATTTGTTTACTTATGTGAAATGCAGAGTACAATTGGTCATTGTATATCTTTATTACCCGGATTTGGTGACTGTAGGAATTATACCTGTTTCTTGCTCACCCTGTCTGAACAGTTGTTTCGAATCTTCACCTGATTTCCTTCCTCCATTCCTTTCTGCATTCACACAGAGTTTAGAAGTGTTCGTAATGTTGCTTGGTCCTCAAGATTCATTAGCAACATGTTAAATACAGTCATTGCCTTCATGAAGATTAAAAACTCTTAATGACCTTTCCTTCAAGAGGTGGTTTTGTGGAAGGATTGCTATATTGCTATATTTTGGCTATAATAGCACTAATAGTAAAGAGAAAATCAGCCATCCGGTCCCTGAGGTTGCTATAAGTCAATGAGTATAGCTATATAGTGGCCAGGCTGAGGTTTTCCCCTTGCTATGAGGGTTAGAGAATAATCACTGTGTATATCACCTTGACACATTTGTTTCCTCCATAAAAAGATTTACTAGTCATTAAAAAAACAAAAACAGCATAAGGAACTATATATTAATCATCCTAAAATATATATCATATGCGCTAAATATTTGTCTTTGAGATTTGTTTTTAGAGATCTTAAATTTTTATTATTTCTTTATGTGTAAGTATGTGTGTCTGTATATGTGCCCAAGGAGGTGAGAAAAGTATCAGCTCTCTGAAGCTGGAGGTCCAGTTGTGAATTGTCTGACATGGGTGCTGGGAACGATACTTGGGTCCTTTGCAAGATGTGTTCTTAACCACTGAGCGTTTTCTCCAGCCCACACTCTTTAGATGCTCCAGACACGTTGAGATGCTCCTGACATGTTCTTTCCTAAAGTCATTTTATATTAATGACTTTTGGAAAAATGTTTATTCTTAAATCTCAGTAAACATTGTAACAAAATTGATTGTTATGTATTTTATGTTTATTTGATTGAAATATATAGGGAAAATTCTAATCAGTTCAATAACAAATTCATTCACATTCATTGTTTAGATACTACTATTGCTAAACCTCATTGCATATTAAACTGAATTAACTGAGTTTATTAGTGCTTCTCCAGACAAGGGCTGGTTTATCACAAACTCTGATAATTTCTTTTCCCAGAGATTTAAAATTCCTATTTATAGGCAAATGAGATGGCTTAGTACCTAAAGGCATTTACTGTCTTGTCTGACAACCTAAATTAAATTTCCAAGACCCACATGATAGAGAGAACCAGCTCCCACAATGGTGTCTTTGGCCTTCATATGTGGGCCATGGCAAATGCATGACCTCCTCTCCCACACACAAAGAAGTAAACAACTGTAATAAACAGTAAAACAAAACCCCCCACAATTAAATGCCACAATTAAGATAATAATTATGACTATATCACTTCTAATTGTATATGTCCTCCATGCAAAAGAAGAAAAAGCAAAAACTTTTGTCCAGTCTAGATGTTAATGTTGGGAGAAGTTTATATTTTATTCTATGGCAATTCTACCCATACACATTAAATTTGAGTGCCTTAAAATAATTTCTCGGTCAAAAATGAGAAAAAGTAAAGCATTTTGTACCTATGACTTTAGCTTTCAGATATTTGAAGCAAGATAAATTATGAAATAATAAAACCCTCCTTAGTAGGCCACTGTAAAATGGTTACATGTCTGGAGAAACAAATTTTGGAGGAGCTATCCGTTGTCACATGACTTCTTTCCTGTTTACTTTGTGTTTATACTGTTTACTGTGACATGCTATCCGGAATGAGAAGTTAACATGAGTTCATTCAGGCCAGAGTTCAGGGCACAGACACCCAAATATTTGTCTGTTGTAAATTGAATCTATGTGATGGATTCATCAGATACAGCTGAACTCTTTAAGTCCATGGTTCTCAACCTGTGGATCACAAGCCCTTTGTGGGTCGCACCACCCTTTCAAAAGGGTTGCCTATCAGATATATTTACATTATGATTTATAACAGTAGCAAAATTATGGTGATGAAGTAGCAGTGAAAATAATTTTATGGCTGGGGGCCACCACAACATGAAAACTGTATTAAAGGGTTGCAGCATTAGTAAGGTTGAGAACCACTGGATTAAGGAGCCATTGCAGGCTCACAACACCATGTTATTTGTAATGCTTGCCAGAGAACCAGATTAACTCACTCATGGGCTTGGGAAGTTTGTGTGCTTTTAATCACGGGAGGATGTTTGCCCATTGTAGCATGAGACAAAGCTTCTACAGGTTAGTGGTTGTCACGTGATAAATTGGTCCTAAAAGTACAGATATGCCTTCAGAATCTGACACCTCTCCCTCATAACAGACTGGGATAGCCTACTGAGTTTAAGTGTTAGTCTGAGAGCTCAAATACATATTTTCAAAGGAGATTGACATCTGAAATCCATCCAGGCCTTTTATTAGTTGGATATCTTGAACAATTAGTTGGCATAATCTATATTTTGCTATAACGTAGAAATAAATGGTAGCTATTGGAAAGCCTTATTATGGGGATAAGTGGCCTTTCCCACAAACTGCTGTTACTCCCAGGCATGGTAAATTGAATGAGAACATTTTGTCTACTTGGCGGTGACTGTAGATGTTGAATCCTGACTTTATTAAATCTGCTTGATCATG
Source organism: Ondatra zibethicus (assembly GCA_004026605.1). Lineage (NCBI taxonomy): Eukaryota > Metazoa > Chordata > Mammalia > Rodentia > Cricetidae > Ondatra > Ondatra zibethicus. The sequence continues at coordinate 122,337 of PVIU01002624.1, forward strand.
GAAGTCTTAATTTGTATATGGAACAGCTATTGGTATTTCACAAACTTAGATGGGTAGTAGCACAGTAAAGACTCACTTAATGTCAGGTTTTCTGGAGCCAGGACAGTGGCGTTCAGCTCGTGCTGATTAGGAGCTCATCCACATCGTGAGCATCTCCTGGAAGGCAATTTTGGGCTTAAGAAAGGAGAGGGAAAAAAATAACTTGTCTCTTGACATGAACATCTTGGCTAAAATTAAAAGAGAAAACACTGGGTTTGTGAAACCAAAGAAAATTTTTTTATGAATTCTTGTGCTTTATTGTGTTAGAAAAAAATGATTTCATTTAAGCAAATGTTATCTTTAAAGCTTTTAATGTTATGTTTAATTATGATCAAATGGCTTTGGTGTGTTTTAATAGAGCTAGAAGGATCATTTTTGTGAATTGTAGTGGCTGCTTTTTAAGCTATTCATTTCAAATGCTGTCAGTGCTTTCGGTTATATACTAGGCCCTCTTTGACCTTAGTTTTGACTTCTATATTGTCAGTTCTTCAGGATGGGGATTCTGAAACTATTAGACAATTTGAGAAATGAATAAATGGTTTACAAGTTCTAAACTACTCTGGTTAGGTCAAGGATGTCTTCTCAGAAATGTCTCCCCTGATCATGGCCCTCATAGATGCTCAGTCCTCTCCACGCTCTCTTCTGGTACTTCTGCCATAGCGATCCTCTCTGCACTGGCTCTCTAGTGCACTTGCTTATTTGGCAATAGACTCATAGTATCTACTATAGTTTACTGCTTGTCCAGGACCCAGAATTGTGCCTGAATGGGGACACCCAACTCATGCTTATGGAGGGTGTGGTTTGGACTTTTATCTTAGACCCTCATCCCTTAGTATAAAGTGCAGCTCGCTCAGAGATGCAGATGGGTCTGCTCAGACTGTGCCTTTTCCCGTTTGTTTCATTTTGTAGGTGACTTGTAGTTTACTTTACCCTCCATTTCTAAATGCCCTCTTCTTTGCTTCGCTGCTACAAAAATTAAACAAGGTGATGTGGGAAGAATTGTTTTTAAATCAGTAAAGACACTGGGATGGGAGATGATAGTATAAAAGACATCATGGGTAGTGTTAGTAGTAGTAGAGCCCGAGTTAAGTTCTTCCCTTGGCATCTTACTTGATAATTGTGTTTGTTCTGGTGTCACAGATGAAGAAACTAACACTTAAAACTGTTAATTTACCTACACTTACCAGAATTAAATCCATACCTGATTCTAACAAAGCTGGGGGAGGGGGTGGGCTAAACATGGGGAATTCTGTCTCTTGGATTTACAGTAAAGATTTATGTTTCTAAACTAATGTCAGATGACTATTTAATTCATTCTTGTCTTTCCTTTCTTTTTAAAAGATCCAGATGAATTTGAACGGATATATGAACCCCTAGATGTCAAGAGTAAAAAGATTCATGTTGTAGACAGTGGGCTCACTTTTAACCTGCCATATCCCTTGATCCTACGACCTCAGAGAGGTGTGGATCTCATCATCTCCTTTGACTTTTCTGCAAGGCCAAGCGACACAAGCCCTCCTTTCAAGGTAAGGAGACTTCGGTAGTAAGCAGAGTAGGAACATGCCCAAGGAAGGGTGCATGCAGCCCATGGTGAACTGGGTCTCCTATAGCCATTAAGAATCATGACAATGTCCCTTTTCCAATCTGATCTGGACACTCACTCAATACTCCCTTCTTGGGTGATGCTAGGCTGTGTCAGATTGACAGTTCCTACTGACCATGGCAAGCACTAAGAGCTTCTAGAACGACTAGTGGCTAGAATAATAACTCTTTAATATCTGTAAAACCTCACATGTTTGGAACATGTTAATGTTTTATTTCTTTTGAGGTTGTTAGTAATGTTTAGCTAAGAAAACAAGAGTTGGTGCGATAATATCAAATTATGTGCATCGTGGAAGATTAATATGCAAATGTGACAGTGCTTCCTGGAGTCAGTGAACAGGGAAATAAGTGATTGGGCTGAAAACCGCACAGAGATGGCGGTGAGCACATTGCAAAGATGGGGCAAATGGATGTTAAGCCTGTTAAGAGGGCTCCGGGAAAAATTTTAAGATTGGGAGGTAGGAAATGGAGATTGGTGGAGGATTTCAGCAGACAAATGAAATCATGAAATCGGAAACTTAGGATGATTAACCTGAGTTGGTGGGTGGAGGCAAAAGATTAAAACTATGACTTACTGTAACCCCAGCGTAGGATAATAAAATCTTGCACTGTGCAAGTCATGGATAGAACCCGGTGACCCATGAGGCACAAGGAGGAGGTAGGTTCCAGTGATGACTCCAAGGAGGTAATACTGATGGTAGAAGATAGTGTATTATTCATTTAACCAATGGGAGTGCAAAATGTCAAAGCCATAATTTCTTATGAGTCAGAGCTTTACTACTGGATGAGAGGATACTAACAAGGAGTTTTAGGAGATCACTTAGTAACACAAATCAAAAGCACTGTATTTTGCAAGAGTTTTAAAATGTTGCATTGTTTATTATTAAGAAGAGTATATTCTTAGATGATACATGAGCAATTGGAATGAGTACCAACCACTTCTGGATAAAAGCTGCTGGTATTTTTGATGTTTTTTCTTCCTCTTAGAGAGAGAGAGAAGCGGGGGGAGAGACAGAGAAAGTCCTGTGTATGTGTGTTGTACATATGAATGCGTGATGCATGCACCCCTTATGTAAAGGCCAGAGCAGGATGTGAGGCATCCCTCTCTACCTTGTTCCTTTGAGATAGAGCCTCTATAGAAGCTCATCATTTTGCTAGGGTGGATGGTCAGCGAGCTCTTAGGTCCTGCCTTCCTCCATTGCCCAACACTGGGATCACAGCATTTTCAGCCATGTCTGGATTTTTACATCAGTGCTGGAGAATAAAACCAGATCCTCATCCTTGTAAACCAAGTGCTTTTACTTAGGGGGCCATCTCCCCAGATCCCAGTTTCTATTTTTAAAAATGTGTGTGTGTGTGTGTGTGTGTGTGTGTGTGTCTGTGTGGAAGTCAGAGGACAACTTGTGGAAATTGGTTTTCTCCTTTGATGTGGGTCTCTGGGTTCTAACTCATTTGACCTTTATCCACTGTGCCATCTCTCAGGTCCCCTTTTCTGTTTTTGATATTAAAATATCGATGCCATTTTTCTAAAGAATAGAGTATAAATGTGGGTAAGAAATCATAACAGTGGCTGGCCATGTGCCTCAGTTGGTAGAATACTTGCTTGCCTGCCATACATAAAGCTCTTAAGTTTAATCCCTAGCACCTCATGAGATTCAGGGTGGTGGTACCCATGCAATCGCAGCATTTGGGAAGTGGAGGCAAGGGGAAAGAAGTTTAGATCATGCTCAGCTACCTTGAGTTCTACAAGCTAGCATCGTTACATGAAAGCTATTTCATATACAGAAAATGAAAGAGATGAAAACAAGCAGCCATTCACTTCATTTTCTAAGTAGAGTTAAATCTCAGATTATGTTAGGAAGCTCTACAGTGATGAATGTCCTGGCTTTTGTTAACAGTTGTGTTACCTATGTTATAACTGGGCTTCTAAGTTAGCAATATTAGTGTAAGGGATACTGTTTTCTTTAGAACAGATAGTTCACATCGTAAAAACAAAACAAGCAAATAAACAAAACAATAACCCTCCCCCCAACTGGTATCAAGAGTCTCATGATTCCAAACATTATTCCTATTAATTTCTCTAAGAAAAACAGCCCCATGTTTCATTTGAGCAAGTGTCATTTTTATTACTCATTTAATAATATAGCTACAGATAATATCTGTTTGATTTACCATGGAGGCTTGTGTACCAGTAATCCTTGTGGTGCGTCTATCAATGGGCAGACTATTCATAAATAAACAGACTCAGAGTTTAGGGGAAGGGTGCTTTGGTTTGATTGAGGGGTCAGTAAGCTGGGATAGCAGAACCCAGGGTTCACTACTGGTATATTTCCATACATTTTATTAAAAGGATATTTTAAGTCCTTTTGTCATGACTTGTACTATGTTATATCACAGTTCATATATTGTACATGGGACTGGCTGACTCTTTTAGTGCTTTTTTAGAATGCTTCCTGATCGAGGCCAGCCAGAGCAATGGGTCTGCTCTGTAGAAAAGAAGGAAAAGAAAGGAGGCAACGAAGGTGGGTGTGGGGGCGAAGCAGACGTAAGAAAGCCTGTGCATCACAAGGGTTAGGAATAATGTTTTCGATATGTTTCTCTCCCTATAGGTCATTCTGGGTGGAAACAAACAAACGTCTGTGGTTTTCCACATTGGTCTGATTTGTTTGTTGGTGTTTGCACTCGGTTTAGAACTTCTTAAGTTGGGCCACATCATGGCCAAGTCGGTTGAAGTACTGTCTCTGTGGACACTATTCTACTATGCCTAGTGAGGGAGCTACTCACCCAAGCCAGTCCAAGTGACAGATCTGTAGACAGCAATGCATCATGGTTATTGAGGTGGCCTGCAGAGACACATTAGCTTGGGTAGGCTTTGTGAATGCCAGTCCACCATGCCCGAGGAAGACTGCACAACATAGACTCTGGTACCTGCAGGATTATTTCTCACGCTGCTTTCTCAGAGTTGCTTTTTAAAGTGACAACATATATATAGCTTACCATGACAGAAAAGTGTTGTGTCTCCTCTCTGGGGCCAACAGTTGAGCAGGCTATGAGCAGGGCTGTGTTTGTTATCAGGATTTGTGATAGAATTCTGTTGCCTTTTGCAGATTGCAGAGCATCAGGTAATTCCTTAACCAGTGTGTGGTTTGGTCTCTCCCTCAGTGTTTTGTTTTTTTGTTTATTTGTTGTTTGTTTTGTTTTTGATTTTTGAGACATGATGTCTCTGTGTTGCCCTGGCTGTCTTGGAACTCATTCTGAAGACCAAGCTAGCCTTGAACTTAGAGGTCTGCCTGTCTCTGCCTTCTGAATGCTAGAACAAAAGGCATGCATCACCATCGCCAGGCAGTCTACCTCAATTTGTCCTTGGTCTCTCTTTGTCTCTTATTAGCAAAACTGTCATAGTACTTATCCCCTGCCCCATTATAGAGGCTGATCACAGCCCAAGACCCTTAATTACATTGTGAAGAGCCCTCTTCTGAAGCAGTGGACTAACTCAGCGGTAAAAGGTCTTGCTGCACAACTCAACAGTCTAGATTCTAGCCATAGATCCCAGAGGGGAAGGAGAAAAGTGACTTCGGAAAGTTGTCCTCTGACCTACACTCCCATACTACCAAACCCCCATCCCCACAGCACACAAAACAAAACAACAAACAAACTATTAACAATAACAGTAGTGATAATTTTTTAAAAGAACTTCTTCCTTTAATAAGGTCACATTCATAGTAGGTGGGCAGCTAGGATGTGGATTTATCCTGTTGAGGACACCATTCAACGTACCATACCCATTTTAGATCAGATGTCTTGTGATGAGCATCTATATCTCATATTGGTCTCTTCAGGGATGTTTTTGCAAGTGTATACCAAGCTTGCAAGTGGAGTGCTAACTGCTCCAAATGTTATACAGACTCTGTATGTCCCTACTTATGTTCCAGTAGGCTCTTTAAGACAAATAGCAAGCTCTCTATGAGAAGAGACAGTAACCATAACCACAAATAGTGAATTCTGAGTGATAGCTCTGTCGGTCCTATCTTCTATTAGTTAATTTGATAATTTTAATCATTATATTGTTTTAAATATTACATTATTTACATACTGTTATGCCATCTATCTCCCCAGTCTTAAAAATAACCTTTAAATAATGAGAAAATTTTAGGGTAGTAAGAATATATGCTAGATTTGCATTGAGACAAAAATCTTATTTTCTATAGTGAAAAATCAACTTATTATTTACGTATATGTATTTATAGAGAGAAATATATTGTGTGCCTAAATTAATTAATTGGCATGCATGTGCCCTTTTCACTGTGGTCTGAATATATTTCTGTTAAATTGTTTTGTTTTTGTTTTCGTGTTTCGTGTTTTTTGTTATCGTTTAGTACTTAAAAACGAGCGTAGGCATTTTTGAAAGTATCACTTTGAATGAGGGTCCCTCATTCTTTACTTTATAGAGGGCTGTGTTTGTAGTTGGCACTTTGTAAACTTACAGCCCATCAGTGCCTGCCACAGTGAAGCCTCCAGGGCATCAAGCAGCAGCTGATAGATGTTACAGCATGACACTGCTGGTGTGTTGCTGTTGTTTCAGAATCAGGTCTTTTGGCTCACTAAAACATTGTCTTTATTTTAATTCTTTAAATGTGCGGCTCTGTGCACAGTCTGTGTCATTGTTTCTCGGTCTTTCTGGAGACAGAGGAGACAGCAGGAAGGAGATGTTTTTCCATCCTGTAATCATGGCCTTTGCAGTCCCCACTGTCTAATCTTTTCCACGTCAGGAGCGGAGCAGGAAAGGGAAAGTTCCCATCACTTCCTGATTCCAGAATAACTCCGTCCAGCCAGAAATAGCCAGACCGCTACCTCAGTGAGTTCCCTTTCCCTCTTTTTCCACACAGCCACACACGGTTTGGTCATCCCTGACTCATGTTTGTAAACATTAGAGAGCTGCTGGTCTTTGCCCTCACGCAACTGCCTTACTGTATGAGCTTGGGCCTGGCCACGGTGTGGACTAATCGTGAATGAATAATCATGGATAGCGCTCGACATGAACTAACAGGAGGAGTTCAGCTGAACAGGGTGGGTGAGGGAGAAAGGAGGAATGAGAAAAGTGTCCTCAGAGTTCAAACGGGAAGTTCTACATCTGTTAATGTGTTAGCAAAGTATAACTGTATTCAACAGAGTGTATTATGAAACAGTGGCTTTCGTATCCATTAAATACCCTTTCTCTCAGATTTTATTTCTTTGTAAATCTTGGGAGAATTGCTCAACTTAAAGTTCATGACGTTTTTATTTAGTTTGCTAGAATATTTAGGGTCTCTATTGCTTTTTAGGGAGATTACAATATAATTAGATCACCTCCACTTCCTTTCTTCCCTCCAAACTCTCCCCTCTGTCCCTCCTTGCTCTCTTCTGAGGCCGAGGGAAAAGACCACGAGGCCTCAACACTACATGAAGAACTACAGACAACTAAGGGATGCTGAGAGTGGGAGACATGGTCTTCCCCAGAGAAGAGCACACCCATTGGTTCCCCAGTACCAAATGGTCAGTCATGAGAACATGCATGCAAGTAGCATTATGCACACTGAGCAGGCTGTATTCAGGGATATACCTATACATACACAAACATGCAGGCATGTAGAGGTCATCACTTTTCTGAAACATTGAGAGCTGGGAAATCTGAATGTTCTCTCGACTTAGGGTCCTAGGTTAAAGTACTTGCTTGCTGTCCACCTAAGATTTTTATTTTTGCAGGAGAACAGCTTTTTTTTTTTAAATTTATTATGTATACAATATTCTGTCCGTGTGTATGCCTACAGGCCAGAAGAGGGCACCAGATCCCATTAAAGATGGTTGTGAGCCACCATGTGGTTGCTAGGAATTGAACTCAGGACCTTTGGAAGAGCAGGCAATGCTCTTAACCTCTGAGCCATCTCTCCAGCCCCCACCTAAGATTTTTATTCTTCATCTCCAATCTTCAGAGCTGTCTCGTGAAGAGAGTGGTATTTTGCAGAGGTAGAAATTATATGACTGAGAAACAGGAAGCAGATGCAGTACAGGTGAGATGGATTCAGGACCTGGCTATTTCAGATATAGCATGCACTTTAGTCCTCATGCTCTCTTGTATCTCACAGTTCCCACAGTGACTTTAGGGGTGTCACATGGTATATATTAGGTCCCCCTCAAATGACTGGTGCCTGGTAGCTGTAGTGTCTAGGCAGTTGGGCTTGGAAGCTAGTACATTTCTATTTACCCTGGGCCTGTTACAACCCAGGAATGTGGCCATCCTCTGCCTTCCTGGCCCTCCCAAACTGTTAAACTACTTTTCAGTTATCTTTCCCATTGACTTAATGGCATCAAAGCTTCCAATGCAGACCCTCTCTTGTGGGTAGCATATGTGAGAAGCTCGGCCGTAGTTACTGTGTGAATGACAGATATGCCGAGGAAGTAGTCTTGGCTCACTGCATAGTCTTCTGAAAATGTGGAGCTTTCTCATAGCATCCATGACAGTTTCCCACATGAAAAGTCACTTGGTGACCGTCCCTCACCTGCCAGGATCTACATGCTGTAGTGCTGAGAGCCCTTAAACTATGCTCACTGGCTCTCTGCCCTCAGCTCCAGGCCCGTGACTCAGGTCGACCAGTGGTGGTTATCTGTAGGAGGTCTTTTTGTTTGTGTGTTGTTTTTAATTGGTTAAATAAAGAGACTGCCTTGGCCTTTTGATAGAACAGGACTTAGATAGACGGGGAAAAGAGAATGGAATGCTGGAAAAAAGGCAGTGTGGCAGACGCCATGTTTCTCTTGCCTGAGACGGACGCTGGTTAGAAATCTTTCCCAGTAAGCCACGACCTCGTGGTGACATACAGATTATTAGAAATGGGTTAAACAAATATGTGAGAGTTAGCCAATAAGAGACTAAAACTAATGGGCCAGGCAGTATTTTAATGAATACAGTTTTTGTGTAATTATTTTGGGAGTTAAGCTAGCTGGGCGCTGGAAACACAGCCTGCGCTACTTACTACTATTATCATTGACTAAATCAGCATGACAGGAGTACTTCAGAAAAGGCTAATTTTAGTGGTTTGCTCCGAACTTCCTCCCTTGAGGAGTCTCTCTAATACGGTTCCTGCTTTTCTTCCTTTCTCTTCTTTTTTCCCTTCACTTTTCTCTTCTCTCTGTCCTTATTTAGTGATTGGATATTTGTACAGCTCTCACTATGTGATAGGTATTGTCTAAGGACTGTAAGTGTGAATTCTTTCCATTCAGATTGCTCTCTGTGTCTTACGGTTAAGAATATTAGGCTCAGAAACATCCTTGAGTCTACAGAACTGACATTTGGGTACAGGCATCGGGTCCAATCTGTGGTTTTACACCACGGTGCTCTATGACCACTTACTTACTCTGGCTCTCAAGGCTGCAGAGAAAAAGAAATGAGATCCATCTTTCCCTGAAAACCTTCCACATTGATTCTGCTAGGTTAGATTTGTGTGTGTGTGTGTGTGTGTGTGTGTGTGTGTGTGTGTGTGTAATTGCGGTATGTATGTATATATTCATGTGGGTATATTCATATGAAAATGTGATGTACATGCATATATCTGTACTTGTGTGTGGAGGCCAGAAGTGGATATTGGATGCCTTTCCCAATTGCTCTCCACCTTATTCTTTGAGATGGGGTTTCTCATTCTTTTCAGAACTCATTGATTTGATGAATTGAGGCCTGAAGTTCTATTTCTTTTTCATAAGTAGAAGCCAAACAAAGTCAATGTATAGATAAATTTAGTTTTAAAATGTGCATAATTTTATTACAGATTTTAAAAAGAAAACAAAATGAAACATTTTTAAAAACCAATTTCCTAGTAATAAAAAATACTATGAAGTATGCTGTGTTGTCATACATATAAGAAATGAAGAGACCATTACGTACCTAGGACTATTCCACACCAAAAGCTGGAGAACCTCAGTGCATGTCGTAGCTTTTCTGAAACCCACAGCTTGCATTGTTTTCAAAAGTACTTTCTGTAGAAAGAGAACCTTACCAGCTCTGCAAGAACCTGTACCATGTTGATACTGAAGTTAATGGGGAGCTGCTCTTAAATTGCACATTCATAGCAAAACAATTTAATTCATATGTTTTGGGCATGGTGATGGAGATAACAGATATAAAATCCAGTAATAGGGTGTCTTAGTTAGGGTTTCCATTGCTTTGATGAAACTCGATGACCACAGGGTGGAGGTGGCACACACCTTTAATTCCAGCACATGGGAGGCAGAGGCAGACAGATCTCAGTGAATCTGAGGCCAGCCTGGTCTACAAAGTGAGTTCCAGGACAATCAGGACTATTACACAGAGACACCCTGTCTTAAAAACAACAACAACAACAACAAAACCCCAAAATCAAAAACAAACAAACAAATAAAAAACCCATCACCAAAAGCAGCTTTGGGAGGAAAGGATTTATTTCATTTTACAGCTTGTTATCCCAGGAAGTTGGAACAGTGGAGGCAGGAACTGATGCTGAGGCAATGGAGGAGTGTGGCTCTCTGGCTTATGCAGTTTGCTTTCTTATATACATCAGAACCACCTGCCCAAGGAGTGGCACCACATACAGTGTGCTAGACTCTCCCCCATCAATTACTATTTAAGAAAATTCCCTGGCTATGCAACGAAACCTTGTCTTTAAACATAAAAAATAAATAAAAGGAGAAAAGAAATGCCCCCCCCCAGGCTTTCCTGCAGACCAGTCTTAGTGGAAGCATTTTCTCATTTGTGGTCCAGCTTCTCAAATAGCTCTAGTTTGTGTCAAGTTGACAAAAACAGACACAACACAAACCAACCAAGGCACAGTGGTTCCTATTCTTCGCTTTGAGAGTCTTTAACCTCCCAAAGCTTAAAGCCCATTCATATAGTTGTAAATATTTTGGAACCATTTGGTTTTCCTCTAGCAAATTCATACTCAGTTCCACTCACTGTTAAATTCGTCAAATGCCTTCTATTTAGCCAGCCTGTGCTGAGAATTGACGGAACAGTATTGGGTTTGTTTAGGGAGAACTTTTTTCCCCCACAGATATTGATGATTTGCACAGCCCTTTAAGACAGTGTTGGTTTTGTTTGTTTGTTTTTTGTCTTAGCAACTGCTGGCAGATAATAACACCTGATGGATGTAGAATGATGAACAGACCAGCTGAATAAAGGAAGACTGAACATTTCTAAATGCGTCTTTCTCTTCCCCTGCAGGAACTTCTACTTGCAGAGAAGTGGGCTAGAATGAACAAGCTCCCCTTTCCGAAGATTGACCCCTATGTGTTTGATCGGGAAGGTCTGAAGGAGTGCTACGTTTTTAAACCCAAGAATCCTGAGGTGGAGAATGATTGCCCTACCATTATCCACTTTGTTCTGGCCAACATCAACTTCAGAAAGTACAAGGCCCCAGGTGTGTTTCCATGATGTTGAAGTCTGACTGGCGACGTGACTGATGTTAAGCTGTTTTGTACCGACACTGTCCCATGAACTATGACGGCAGGGAGTGCTTCTCTTACCATGATGAATAGACATGACCCGAGAGCCCAGGAGCTTCCTTCTTTTTTAACCCCAAATTTCGAGTTCCTCCTGATAGAGAAACTGAAAGATGAATGACAAGCTCAGCAAAAATTGCTAGAGCATTGAACCAGAGGCTTGGGTTTGATAGATATCCTATTCATAAAGGATGTTAGAAAGTTTGACTTTCACCATGGTGAAGCAGTTCTTGTCTTTAAAATAAAATCATGCAAAAGCCTCTGGGAATATGAATTGACCACAAAACTCAATATAATCTAACAGTGTGGCATGACTGTCCATTTTGGGCTCCCACATTGTATTTTACAGCAAAGGAGAATCCAGTTCAAGGATTGGTTATTCTGTTTTTCCATATCTGGAGGATTAGGCGGACTTTTATGCATCCTAAGAGATACCCATTAACCAAAGAAGGATGTGTAGAGGCATTAAATGCTAAACACTTTTCAGACCAGAAGATGCAATTTTCCATTTTGTGAATGGAAAAATACAAAAGAGATGGGTGTGGGGATACAGAAAAGAAGGTTTTTTTTCTACGTTCCTCAGAATGATAAAAAATTAGTAAGGGCAGAGCTATGAGACATGCCTCATAAAAGGGAGAAGAAATGGTGGTCAGCATTTCTTTTTTTCGAACGGGAACCCTAGTTTCAAAGTGAAACCCCCGTTGCAAACTGAAAGCAACCTAGTCAATATTCTATTACTGTTAGTTCTCAGGGAGAAACCAAGAGTTTGGTAAGTCCAGGGATTTCTGGGGATTGAAGAGGATTCGGTGTTTTGCTTTGGATTTCCCCAGAGGAAGAGTCTCAGGACAAAATTCAAGTGCAAATGGTTTATTTGTAAGAGAGTGAGGAAGTGATACTGGGCAAGGAGACAGACAGCAAAGCACATACTAGTAAGCCAGTTACCCCAAGAGGAAGATGACCCATCTGGGAAAGTGCAAGGCAGAACACCCAGACTATAGATTCATCCGTATACCAACAGGCAAGGGAGCTGGGTACCATTCCAACTTGAGTGTGAATATCTAGGAGCTGGGTACCATCCCAACTTGAGTGTGGCTGTCTGGGAGCTGGGTACCATCCCAACTTGAGTGTGGCTGTCTGGGAGCTGGGTACCATCCCAACTTGAGTGTGGCTGTCTGGAAGCTGGGTACCATCCCAACTTGAGTGTGGCTGTCTGGAAGCTGGGTACCATCCCAACTTGAGTGTGGCTGTCTGGGAGCTGGGTACCATTCCAACTTGAGTGTGAATGTCTAGGAGCTGGGTACCATCCAAACTTGAGTGTGGCTGATTGGGGCAAATAGTTGCTTCTGGGAATCATAGCTTTTCTGGTGACTCTCAGTGCTGTCTTCATGGTTGCTTGTATGTTTTGGAGATTTTGTTTGTTCCTGAAAGCAAGATTCATACTCTTTTTTGGCATATAGGTGTCCCAAGGGAAACAAAAGAGGAGAAAGAAATAGCTGACTTTGACATTTTTGATGACCCTGAATCGCCATTTTCAACTTTCAACTTTCAGTATCCAAATCAAGCATTCAAAAGGCTACATGATCTGATGTACTTCAATACGCTGAACAACATTGATGTGAGTATCTCCCCAACCATTAGCATGTGAAGTCACTAGCAAGCACGTGAATTCAATAAGAAGATGCATCAGGCTTGGGAATGGCCTGATTCACAATGCAATACCTTGTTTCTTAGGAATCATTTCACTAACCTCTAAAAGAACACACAGAATTCACTAATAATGACATCACTGTCTGCTGCTAATCAGAGGGCACACTTTATAGTAGTGTTGGTGGCATGAGGATTCATTCCCAGCTGTCCTCATCTATTTTCATGATAAGATAATTTATGAAAAGAAGGAAGTGATGAAAGGGTAACCTACAGGCAGGGGAGTGAACGTGAGTGCTGTTACTGCAGAAGTCTCACCAATGACTTAGTGCTCTCAAATGCTTGGCTTCTGTAGTGCTTGACATTATTGCCAAATACTAGAGCTTCCTGCAATTTTAACCTTTCACGTGTGCTTCGTGAGAGAGACTTTAGAAGCAAGTTTTTCCCTCACTGTTAGACGTTCTTATCCATCGCTAGCACACCTGCTGCTAAAAGTCTTTGTCTCTGAGCTTGGTTAGGGCTAACTGCACCGTGTCAGAATACTGTTGTGTGATTGAAATCATCTGCTGGTGGGCCCAGATCACAGCCCCTAGCCAATTATCATCAGTTGTGAAAGCTGAGCTCGTTGGCCTGCTTGGATTGTATACAGTAAGGAAGAAAATAGGAAAAGAAAGCGAATTAGAGCCATGCGTCGTGCCTGATTTGCTGGTCCTCTTGGAGGTAAGGAATGGCTGCAGAGAACACCTACATGGCTGCTTCTGCAGAACTTAACTAGATTGTGTGCTAAGGGACAGCTGGCACATCGGTGTGCTTGCTTCTTTTGTTTTCCATGAGACAGTTAAAGAGAGGTCAAGTGCTGTCATGACATAATGACCAAAATACTTTAAATCAATACATTTTTATGATCATATGAAAAATTTCATAAGATACTTCAGTTCCTATTAATTCTAAAGTTCCTTCTTTTTTTTGCCTTTCCAGTATGTAATGGCTAATATGTAACATCCTTACTAAAAGTTGCAACACATTTCCTTCCCATATGCTGAATAAACCTTACACGGGCATAAATATTTAAAAGCCTCTTGCTACCTTATGTCTGTCGTGATGGTTAAATTTGAAGAGAAATGAGTGTTGTGACACAAGGAAAACATAGAAATTGTCAGAATAGAGTTGCGTTTTATTTTATTTGAGATTTCATTTTATGTGTGTTTGTGGGAGGTGGGTTTGTGAGTGCAGGTGCCCCCAGAGGCCGGAGGTGTCAGAGTTCCATGCAGCCACAGCCGCAGCCACAGGCAATTGTGAGGTGCCTTTCATGGCTGGTAGGAGCTAAACTCAGGCCTTTAGGAAAAGCAGCCTGTGTTCTGAATCTCGCAGTCATTCCTCCAGCCCCCCAAAGAGAGTTCTATTTTATAAAGTTTAATCATACTAAAGGAGAAGAGAGCTAAGGAGATTCCAATTTTCTATTCTGAAACTAATAGACATATATTCCTTGGGGATAGAAATCTACTGAATTTGATAAATCATCCTCTAATGAAAAGGACTAGTACTGTAAGGGTTATAAATATCCTCTATCCAGCTTAGGAATGAACACACTCATATATGTATTTTAAGCAGCTGCATTTCTCTTGCTATTTTCAGTTCCTGTTTATATTAGACTTGTTAAAAACATCTTCTGAAGTAATTGTGTAGTTCTGTTTACATTTTTTTACAAGTGTTCCTCAAGGTAGTTTATTTGACACAGACATGACAAAGCTAAAGCCTGAACAAAAATAGGCTGAATTCCAAAGCAACCATCTTCAGTATAGCCCAATAAACATTGGTTCTTCATAAACTGCTAAGTATTATTTATAATAATGCATATAATATGTGTGAAATTTGGGGATCCAATACATTGTATTTTTAACATATACTGTCCCCCCAGTCTACTCTCAGATCCACCCCAATTCCACACACACTCAACTTTGTGTCTCATTTTTTCTTTAAGCCATTAAGTCTAGTTGGTGCTACCTATATTGTCTTGGGTGTGTGACCATCCATTAGAGAGTGTTCAACCTACCAGGGCCCATATTCTTAAAGAAAAATAACTCTTCCATTAGTTACCAATAGCTCCTGATCTGAAGTTGGAGCTTTGTTACCACCTCTACCCCTCTATGATGGGATTTTTGTCTGTCTTGAGCTTGTACGGATTTTGAGTTTGGTGTCATAACCACTGTGGGTTTCTATGTGCAAGTACCCTGTTTATGTGAACAAACATTTTTTATAGCTTTTACTAACATATGTGGCATGGCATTTAGAGGTAAAGATGCAGGTTTTATAGTATCTTTAAATACAATATAGGCCATGTCTTAGTTACATTGTTATTGTTATGATAAGATACCGTAACCAAGGCAACTTATCAGAGAAAGAGTTTATTGAGGCTTGTGGTTTCAGAGCATGTCTCCATGACCATCATGGCAGAGAAGCATGGCTTCAGGCAAAACTCATAATATTGGAGGAGTGCCTGAAAGCCTACATCTTGAGACATAATCACAAGGCAGAGAGAAATCTAACTGAGGATGGCATGGACTTTTGAAACATCAAAGCCCCCTCCCAGTGACACCTACTCCAACAAGGCCACACAATCTTATCCTTCCCAAATAGTTCCTTAATCGGGAAACAAGCATTCAAATACATGAGCTTATAGGAGTCATTCTCATTTGAACAACTATGGGACATTTGTCACTGAATGTACTATTCAAATTTCAGAAGGATTGGATTCTTCATCTTGAAAACAGGGACAATAGGACAGGCGCAGTGTGACAATGAATGTGTAACCATGTGGGGCCTAAATTTTACCCTGCAAGTAGAGGCCGCTTATCTGTGAAAATCTTAGCTATGCATGACAGGGTCCTGGCAGCCTGCAGTGCATGGGGAATCTCCAGGAGAAACTGTGAAAGTGTTAGGATTCAACTTATAGATAAATTGTAAGGACAAGGATAGTTGTAGGTGTTAAGTAAACGTTTTGAACAAATGAATGTAGACTTTCACCTAAATTAGGTGACCATTTTGATTTGTATTCAAGTGGAGTATGCGTGTGTGTGTGTGTGTGTGTGTGTGATTCTACTTTTATTGGTATTTTATCTCTTGGTGAACTCTTGCATATTATTTATCCAAGAAAAAAAATCCACATTCCATATTCCTGGTAAGTGGTGATGTGTAAAAAGTAATAAAGTTTTGCTGAGCACATGGGTGCTGGGAAATGCACTAGGTCCAGTTAGTAAAAACCACCCACGCCATCTGCATGGAGTAGAGCGTGGACTTGTGCTTAAGCAGCTGCATCTGGATCATCAGAGTGGTTTTCAGGCAGCAGGAACTGTAATAACACAGGATGCAAAGTCTTTCATCTGTTAAAGTCTAAGACAGTTTCCAGCCTGTGGCCAGAACCACTGTGGCTTCAGGTATATTTCTTCTATTTGTTTTCTGATCTGGTTTTGTTCTGAAAAGGCCACTGTGTATCTAGCAGCTGGGAACTCCTGCTGATTATTTTCCCGGGACATCCTTTAGAGGATTTTTTTTTTTTACCTCTGCTCTGGCTCACTTTTTGACAGCAGTCTGGCCTTTCCATTAGCATCGGTTTTCTGTGCTTACTCAGTCCTCCCGAATTCCTTTTCGATGAATGTTGTCTCAATGCTTTTACAGTTGTGGAATTTTGTGGGATTTACATTTTTTCCCTTATTAGAAACGTAAGGTATAGTGACTTGGTCTGATGGGCATGTGGTATGTGGTATCTGCAGGCTTTGATTTCAAGCCAAATTGAGTGTCTAGTCATTGCTCAGCTGTCTCTTAACTGGGTGGCCTTGGATTGGCAGATTATTTTGTTCTTTTTCTATTGGCAAACAATGATATATTGTATAGGATTAGGATGAAATTTAGTTACAATAACAAGGATTTAGGATATAATAGGCACTAGAGAAATTGCAACAGCCAATATGACGAATTATTATTAGTTTTCATATTCTCTTCTGCTTGTAATTCTAAATTATAAATTCCATAAAACAGCAACTTGCTTATTTTCTGTACTCTGGGGATAGTGATCATAATGCCTGGCACCTCAAGTGAATATGCAATGTGTTTTTCAAAAATCTATTTTTATAAGTGATTGACTGAATGAAATGTATTTTTCATAAATTTATTTTTATAAGTCATTGACTGACTGAAGATGATGAGGGTCAGGATAAAAGTTGTCATTGTTGACCATGAAACCTGCACACAGCATATGCCTGACTGTGCAGTATGTGCAATCATAAACCACTGCTTTGACCGTGAGAGAACGTATGTTTGGAGGACTCTTTTGCAATACCTGTTAATTCACCTTGTTTTCCGTTCCCATTCCATTGACAAGTTCGCAGATTCTATGATACGCTTATACTTTACTACATTCAATTCAGGCCAGTATGCATAACAGTCAGCTTAACTTTTGGTCAGATAATTTTATAAGGTGTTTTAATTAGTTACTTCTCTGGCTCACATAACAAAGTATGTGACAGAAACAGTACATGTTTATTTCAGCTCATGAGTCAAGGGTGTCATCAGCCATGGTGGCAAAGTCATGGCTGCAGGAACATGAAGCATCTGATTTATTGCATTGGCAGCCACAAAACTGTGGGAGTACAGTACATGGGATGGTGCGACCCACATAAGTTGCTTTTTCCTTCCCCAGCCAACTGCTCACAGCTGTGCTCAGACTTAGCTCCTAGATGACTCTAGACACTGACAAGATGGCGATCAGTGTTAACCAATCACAGTGCAAAACATCGGGTAATAATAAGAATGGGGGAAGTGCATTAATTCTTACTTTAATGGCATTTCATCATTGTGATTACCCTGCTTAGGTACAAGTTAAGGTTTTTGACTAATCAAAAGGTAATCTGCAGTTATATAATAACTGCAGTAATCTGCAATCTGTTGCATATCTTGGCCTGTTTTGTTAGTCCTGCAGTGGAGGAAAGGCAGTGGTTCTTCTGTCCATCACACTCAGTGTTGGCCAGCAGCCTAAATAAAAGATAGATCAACCAGGAAAAACCCTAATGGGCTCATTTGAACACAGTTCTATACAGCATGGGAACCTTCAGAGAAAAGATTCAGATTTTAAATGGACTACCCATTTTTTTTATCCAGATTTTGTGATGCATGACAGGTATATAGAAATATGATTGTTTGAAATGGTTAGAGTCTAATTCTGAGAAAAATTCTAGAGAAGACTATTTGTTTGGATTTTTCTGGTCTTTGGGTAGCAATCCATCTTTTTGGATATGGGGCAGGGTGTTTTGAAGTGTATGTTGCAGGGGCAGGGGGAGTCTTACAAATTGCCCTCAGAAAGGTAGAGAGCTCCTTTATGAATGTGTCTAAGGAATGACAAGTGGCAAGTTGTAGCAATGCTTCTAGACCTTTCAGATTAAAGGTGTTCTAACCTCTGTACTCTCCTTTGGGAAGAGGGACCTCGTTTCTTTGGCTCGCCTGAGGATAGCAAACAGGGGCAGGAGACAGTAGGACAGGGATAGGACAGGAATAGCATGTTTCCAAGGCTTTTCTTGAGACCGTCATTTGAAGGTGTGTGAACCCAGAGAGCCCCAAACTCACCTTCCATTAGTGCTTTAGATGATCTCATTGCATCTCGTGTGTACATTAGTTGAATGTGTCTTTATTATCAGCTGTGCCAGGCACTGTTTCAGGGTCACAGTAATATGTAACAGCAAAAGAATATGGTACCCAAGCTTGCAATCTCATCAGTCAGGAAGCTAAGGCAAGAGGATCCTGAGTTTGCAGCTTGGGCTCCATAGGGAGACTTTGTTTCAGAAACACCAAACAAAACACCAAAAAAACAAAAAACAAAAACAAAAACAAGCCCCCAAACAGAAAAGTAAACAAAACAAGGAGATTTTGAATGCTTATAATTAATCAAATATTTCCTCCTAAGTACTCAACACAAGATTAGCCTAAGAAGCATGATGGATGTGTGTGTGTGTGTGTGTGTGTGTGTGTGTGTGTGTGTGTATGTTAATTTATAGGCAAGGGAATTGAGTAATGGATTAATTAGACAAAATCCTGGAAGTCACAGTTTTGTGTAGCAGAGCTTTCCTGTTGAGCTATTTTTATACCACCAGCCCATTAATAATGGCCCAGAAAATTATGAAATTATTATTAATTATGAAAGCTTGGCTTTAGCTTAGGCCTTTTCCCTGGCTAACTCTTATAACTTAATTAACCCATATTTTTAAACATCTATGTTCTATCATGTTGCTTCGTTATTCTTCTTAGTACAGCATATTCAACTTGCTCCCAATCTGCTGGCAAAATAGTGCACCTAGACTCCTCCTCCCAGGTTCTCTCTCTCTACCAGGAAGTCCCGCCTATTCTCTCCTGCCTAGCTATTGACTGTTCAACTTTTCTTACACCAATCACAGCAGTGCATTTTCACACAATGCACAAATATCCCACAACAATTTTGGAGTCAGGGCTGGGCTTATAGTAAATCTTCCCTATTCTTTTCTCTATCTCCCAAGTGGCCTTATTTTTTAATGTTCCACAAAGAGTTTCTTTTCCACCCAAGCCAACCAGTGTCTGTGTGTCTCCTATGTCTCTCTTCTACCACAAAATTCTATCCTTAGCTTTGTATGGTTGTTCATGGAGAAAGCTACCTGCCCCCTTATGCTTATAATCATGTGTGTTTAGCTCCAGTTGTATTTTCCCCATGGTTTTTCTTGAGCATTTATTGATTCAGAAAATACTTGTTATATGCCTCCCATGGTCTCAGTGTTGGAATCAAATACTAAGACTCCCTGTTTTCATGATATTTCAGATTTCATGGGAAAGTGAACATTAGCCAGAAAATTTGGAGTAATTTTCATGAAAACAGCAGTTGTTTGTTATACTGGTAACTTTTACACCCTTTTCAGAATCCACCATTTTCTCTCTTGGGAGACTGTTTTAATTTGATATTGTAAGCATTCTACATTTGTCTACAAATAGTTCAGTTACACACCTCTAGAATTGTTCATTTTGATGGGAAGGAGGAAGACCTCATTTTTGAAGTTTAAAATTTTTTTCTCATTTATCTACCCATATTGCTTTAGAATACAGGGGAACTCTTGAATGGTGCAGTGAAAGATAGCATGGATCATACTTGGGGTGAGCAGTAAGGATAAAGATAAGCATATGTGGGATTTTGCTGGAATAAACCTAACAGTAAGGATTTGGAATCCCGTGGAAGGAGAACAGCAATTACTTATACAAACCCTCTAAGATCACTCCTGGTAAAAATAAAAATTAGAAAGATACAGATATTATATAATACATCTTAGATATACCAAGATATAGCATGTGGCATGCTAAAAAATTTACAGTCAACAAGTGACTTCATACTGAGTTTTAGTTTGCATGACAGCATCCAGTTCCCAGGGAGCATTAGGCTATGTTCTGAGGGATGAGAAGCCTGTTCAGTGGTTTCATAGTGTTAATGTGACACCTAGTGGTTCAACTTGCACATTCTTATCCCAGATGATTCAGGGGGTTCAGTTATAAATATAAATGTTGGTTTTCCTTTATAAGAAAGGCTTAAAATTAGGAATATGAGCAGGGGCCAAATTTTGGTAAACTCACTCATTTGTGATATTAATACTGTTTTTTTTACTTGTGTTTTCCTATAGTGTTAGGGGTTGAACACAGGGTGTCATAGACACATGGCAAGTATGCTACCAACTGAGCTACAGCCCTGGCTGTTGTTTTTCCTTCTAGGTGTGTGTGTGTGTGTGTGTGTGTGTGTGTGTGTGTGTGTGTGTGAAATTCACTGCAGAGAATTAACATCAGGCAGTCATTACTAGTGTAGTAGTCCCTGGGATCTTTTCTGTTGTGGTTTGTTTCCCTGACACTTCTCTGCTCCCAGGGGATACATCTGAAGGAGCAGAAACCAACTGGGTAACATTGCAAGCTGGGAGTCTAGAAAGATAGACTGTTACACGGAAATACAGCAGCTCATTTGAGTAGCAGGACTGATTTTCTGGTTTACCAGGCAATAAGCTCTTTCTTACTCCTGCTTGTTTCTTATAAGCTTCATAGCTATGAGGAGTCTATTTAACATATCAAAACTGGCCATCAGTTTCTCCGGGCATCCCTCAGTCCCTACCTGTTACAGGGTGTGGCTGCAGACCCAGCCCCCTACCAGGAACTTTTTAGCCCAGGGCTTGGGCTGCCCTTCCCCCAGTGGCTCTTCCTTATATAATTCAGACATTTTGGTTACTGTGCTTTTTGTACCTTTGCCCTCTTGGCTGATGCACCCCTCTCCTGTCTCCTACATGGCTCAACTCATTCTAGTCATGTCCACTCTGGACTTCCCCAGATGTCCCTGCTTCTGGCTATGGTCTCCCACATATCTACATATTTGAAATAAACTTTCTCCTCCTCCATACCCAGGAGCAATCATGTTCCTTTCTTTTCTTTTCTTTGTTTCTTTCTTTGTTTCCTTCCTTCCTTCCTTTCTTCTTTTACATTCAGTAGCATCCTAACTTGCATCACAACAGTTCATAAGCAGCAGTATGAATACATCTTTCCTTCCTTCCTTCTTTCCTTCCTTCCTTCCTTCCTTCCTTCCTTCCTTCCTTCCTTCCTTCCTTCCTTCCTTCCTTTCTTCTTTCTTTCCTTCCTTCCTTCCTTTCTTCCTTTCTTCTTTTACATTCAGTAGCATCCTAACTTGCATCACAACAGTTCATAAGCAGCAGTATGAACACATATCTGTTACAGGATCTTTCTATGTGCCAGTCATTGTCCACAGTACTTTATGTTGATGGTCTCCAATTTCCAGCATCCCAGGATTAATAATGTTCCTGCCATTTTAAAGACAATTTTATTAAACAGGAACTGGGGAGATGGTCCAGTAGTTAAGAGTGCTTGCTTTTCTTTCAGATGACCCAGGTTTGGTTCCCAGCACCTATGAGGCAACTCACATGGTCTGGAAATATTTACAAGGCATCAACTCCCTCTTCAGGGCTCTGCAGGCACTGTATACACATGGTGCACTTTTCATGCAGGCAAAATACACACATAAAATAAAAATATGTAACATCTTTAAAGAAGAAATAATCTCAAGAATTTAGGTTAATTTTCATCTATTTTACATAGCCTAGGCATGACAGGACCAAGGAGGCCTTTGACCCAAGTCTTTTTCAACAGACTGAAGTACAAAATTAATTATGTCTCCCTTACTATGGGAAAATGGGCTATACATACACCTGCTTAACAGTCTCAGTAATATTTGAGTCTGCTTCCACAAGCATAGACTTTTTAATCATACAAAAAACTCAAATTTTTGTGATAATTTTTGTTGTTGTTGTTTGTTTTTGGTAACATGATGACATATTATTTAGTTAGCCACTCTGGAAGAAATAGAGATTCCTGCCAATGGGTGTGATAGGAAGTGGCTGGATGCTAACTACATGTGCGCAAAATTTAGCCCTCCTGTTTCTCTGTTCTACGCACTGGAGCATACTTGATCAGTGAGCTTGTATTGGAACATGTCTGCTTCTGGCAAGATCAGCTACTTGAGTTCTGAGTGGGAGGAGAGGTCATGGGTCCTGAGCCTTTTGGACTTGCCAGGCATTCCTGCTCGCAGTGTAGAGCTGAAAACATATGGTCAGTGCTTCAAACTTATGTAACAGTCCCTGGAGTGCAGGATAAAGGGGACCGTCTATCAAAGAGCCATCAACTTGCATCTGCCTCTTGTGTGTCAAACATCAATATTGTTGACAGCTCCTGAGGGAATAGAGGTTTCCTGATGTTTCAAAGGCTCTAAAAGAGCAATAGAGTCATCATGAACACCCTTCTGTCCCACTTCCAAAGTGTTTCCCCAACTGGGCACTAATGGCTCTAACCAAATCCAAATTTAATTTTCTCCAAAAATTCCTAATAAGGATTATTTCATACCGGAAATGATGCATATTGCCCCCAATCATCATTAGCTTGGATAAATATGAGATAACTCTGGATGGAAAGCGGCAATTCATTTTCATGAGGAAAATCATAAAGTTTGGTTTACAATAGTTTGAGGACACTTGTTCTCTGGTTGTTGGCCAGAATCAGCAAAATGGAGAATTCCCTAGTGAACGATGGCCTTCTCTCTCCTGCAGAGGGTATCTGCCTTCTCCTATCCCCTCTTTAACTTTATAAATTCAAATAATGAATTTTGTATTTCCTTTCATATTATCACTTCCTAGTGAAGGTTAGATGGCGGGAACATGAATTTACCTTGTTGCAACTGTCTTCCTCTTCACCTGGAACACTCCTGGGGTTCTTCTTCACAAGAATGTAATAGTGAGGTCTTGCATTGACATAGATGCCTGAAAGAATCACATTTTTCTCAATAAATTCCAAAATGGAGATGCTAAGAGAACCAGTCTTTTGTTTTCATTCAATTAATATATACAGCTGTGTATACCATTTCTTTTCTGTTCCCATTGGCAGGTGATAAAGAATGCCATTGTTGAGAGCATTGAATACAGAAGACAGAACCCATCTCGTTGCTCTGTTTCCCTGAGTAATATCGAGGCAAGAAAATTCTTCAACAAGGAGTTTCTAAGTAAACCCACGGCGTAGTCTGTGTGCTGGAAAGATCAAGCCATTCGAATTCCTTGATGATTGGAGTCAAGAGCACATTGGAGATGGTCTTGCTGAGCCTTAGAGACTGGCTAGTACTCAGAGTTGCAGCAATTTAGCTGCGTGTTAGGAAGAAAATAATGTTGGTTATGTAATTCTTAGCAACAGTTTCTGTCAGTATGAATTTTCTGACATAAACATAGGGATATCTACTGAATTTTAAACATTCCTCACCAACTTGCTTTTACCTATACTTATATATATATGTATGTATATACATATATATGTGGTTTTCTTTTAAAATATTTAATAGTTCAGCTCAATAAGTAAGGCTTCCCATTGTGTGTGAATGTTATTCACAAACTAGGTTTGTTCATGCCATGATACAACACTATTTTTTATTTAAGTATTCTTATATACACATATGAAATAAATACTTTGATGTACAAATTACCATGAGAGACCTGAGTTTTTATTATTTTCTAAAAATCTTTCTGTGTGAGTGCGCTGTATATGGTGTGTAGTAAAGAGGAGCAGGCTGCAGACTGCCGCCATGAGGAGCGGGCCGCGTTCCTGGTGCCCGGCTAGCTTAACCCCCAAAATAACCACACAGAAATTGTATTAATTAAATTACTGCCTGGCCCATTATATCTAGCCTCATCTTGGCCAACTCTCACATCTTTATCTAACCCATTTCTGTTAATCTCTATGTCACCACAAGGTCGTAGCTTACCGGGAAAGATTCAGCATGTCTGACTCTGGAGACTCCATGGTGGCTCTCTCTGCCTGCCTTCTTTCTCCCAGCATTCAGTTCTCTTTTCCACGCCTACCTAAGTTTTTCCCTATCCAAAGGTCAAGGCAGTTTCTTTATTCAACCAATGAAAGCAACATAAATACAGAAGGACCTCCTACACCAATGGTGTGTGTGTATTTGTGTGTGCTTGTTTATGTGTGTGATCACAGATATGCTCAGACCATGATGTATGCATGGAGGTAGGTCAGAGGATAACTCAGTGTTAGTCCTTGCTTTCCACATTTTTTGAGACAGGGTTTCGTTGCTGTTTGTAGCTATGTATGCTAGGCAGCTACCCTTGAGTTACCAGGGCCTGACCTATTTCTGCCTGCCATCTTACCATAGGGTGCTGGGGTTACAGATGCCCACTTTCAAGGCTGGCTTCACATGGGACCCAAACACACCTCATTATGCTTATGAAATGAACACTCTACCTGCTGAAACATCTCTCTGGTCCTTGTTCTTCTCTCAAGGAAATATTTTACTATGAAAGGTTTTCAGATTCCCTGATTTAAAGCAATGCAATTATGAAAAGATATTCTTAGATTTTATTTTTAATTTAATTATGTGTGTGTGTGTGTGTGGTATCTATACCTAAATAAAGGTGTCCACAGAGGCCAGAGGTGTTGAATTGCATGCAGCCAGAGTTATAGGTGATTGGGAGCCACTTACCATGAATGCTGGGAACTGAATGAGCAGTATGTGCTCTTAACTACTGAAGCCCTGTGAAATTTACATTTTAATTATTTTTTTCTTTGAAGGGAGAGTGTATATAATTTGTTCAGCAAGTGGCATTCATTTATATTCATTTGTATAAAAATGTGTGACATTGTCTAATGCAGTACTTTACACTGTTGATGTTATCCAGTACTCCTTACCAAGCCAGAACAGCTGACCCAGGGCAGTGGGAGGGCTGTGGCTGGCTTTAGTCAGTGTTCTGTGGCAGCCTCTACTGCAAGTCCCTGGTTTCAGGAGCCGCTGGACTGCTACGCTTCAGAGGTCACCTTCCAAACGTAAAGTCTTCCTCTACTTCCTGTGCTCTCTGTTTTCTCTGAGTTAACTTTGAGCTCTGTTTTTTTGTGCTATAATTCTCTTTCCTTTGATACTCTTTCCTGTGATCAAAGGCAAAAAGCAATAAAGAAAAGTGAAGGGTTGATAGTTTTTTTAAAAAAAGTTTATGCAAAAGATGAATGAGTGCCCACCATACCCTGTTGGCATGCTGCAGGATCTGGGAGTATAATATTGATTAGCACTGGAAAAAGCACCTGCCTTAGGGACTCAAGAGATGTATTAGCTACTTTTCTTATCACTTTGCAGAATACCTGCTGTAACAGTTTAAAGAATGAAGGATTCACTTAGACTCTTGATTGCTTTTTGGGTTCTTGGACTATCATGGTGTCAGGAGCATGTCAACCAGATGGAGTTTCACCTCATGGTAGACAGGTGATAGAAAAGTTCTTGGGACATGATATAGTCTCCAAAGAGACACCTCCAGTGGCCTGGTTCATGCATCTAGTCCCCACGTCCTCACATTTTCAGAACCTCCACAAATAGTCCCACCAGCTGTCAATGAGCCTTGTGTGTGAGCCCTTTGTGGGGTGCTTCGTGTCTGCACCAGAATTAGTTTTATTAGCCAACAATAACCAAGTCAAGTATGTGAGAGACTGGCACCTAAAGCATGGGAAAGAGATGAGAAGTATTGGACTTGTGTGCTTTCAAATGGTCCTCAGAAGATCACAATGGAAAAGTGACATGAAAGCGAAGATGTGACTTGTGAGCATCCAGGGAAGAACATCCCCAAAAGGGGTTGAGCACAGGCGAGTACTGCAATGCAGCTCACATGTGCTTTAGGAACCAGGAATGGGCTGCAGGCCCAGCATAGAAAATAATACTTGTTCAAATGACAAAACTGTTTAGTTTTAAACAATATTGTGGTGCTGGAGATCACCTCAGGGCAATACTGTTGTTTGTATTTCATGTATACTTCCAAACATCCTTGTGAAGGAACAAAACCAGATAGTTCTTAAACTTGCCTAATTTTCCTTGGGTTAATGTCTGAGCTGGGGTTCCTTACCCTGTGGGCTTTATGTCCTAATCTATAGAAGAGAATAAGATGAACATGTGAAAGAACATTGTGTGTCTGTCTGGAGCCCCATACATATGCTCATTCATATCATTGTAGCCAACTGCAGGAACTAATGCAGCTTTGCCAATTTGTTCACTTATGTATTTCTTAGAAAGCATATTTCATAAAAAAATACAACTTGAGACACATTTTTATAAGAGTAATTGTATACTAGGATAACTGAGATGCTAGTCAAAAGTAATAACCTAGATGGTACTGATCAGAAATCTTTTGCTACCTACTAGAATGACACAGATCAATGCTGCCTCACTTCTGGCGTCATCTTGTCTGAGATGCTTTACCTAAATCTGGTCACACAGAGGTACCAGACAAACCCAAACTGGGGGAAATACAGAAGGTATCTCAGAACTATTAAGCCAGTGAAGTCAAGGAAAAGTTGAAGAACTTTTTTATTTTGAAAATTCAAGAGATGTGGCAACTGCAAAACGTGCAATTCTGAACCAATCAATAAATAAATTGCAATGAATGGAAAAATTGCCTTTTTGTTTTTTTGGTTAGACCCTTAAACAGTGCAGGTCTATGAGCATTTATTCTCATACATGTCAGATGCTGTGTTTGGCATGAATTATTGGTATTCTTCTAGATCCCCTTTAAGAAGTGCTAGCTAGCACCCATCCTCCAGGTCCTGTGATACTCGCCTCACTTTTATGAGAATTGCTCTGACCTGATGGCAGTGGCTTGGGTGATCATGATAGCCTTCTTGGAAACCTATAACCATGATTAACTGAAGTGGCTACAGAGGTCACTGTATATCAAAATGGGGCCATTCTTGGATGGTTTCCATGGTCCAGAATTCTCTCTGAGTTAAGACTTCAATAAATCTATGTCATTGACTTACCACCCTTTCTATTTTTTTATTTTCTTTTATTCTCAGGGTCAGCAAAGTATATTCTTTTAATACATTCCTTAAACAAGAACCTTAAATTTGGTTTATTTTTTTTCTAGAGAATTTGACCTAAGATGGACCAAAGCTCATGAGAGTCAATGTTTTGTGAAACAGCTTACAACCTTGTTAAAGGGAAAGAAAAAAAATTATGCAAGTCATGAAGTAACAAATGACAAACATATTGCTCTTGTGGATTGTGCTTTAAAAGTAAATAATATGGGGAATTTTCATGATGCCTCAGCCCTTAGGCTGAATATTTAAAAGAGAAACAGAATTGCAAATGGGATTTAGGAGACAGGTTATTTCTCTTCCATATTGAACTTATTTCTTCCTTTTGGATTCTACATTTTTTCCATGCATGTTAACATTACTTTAGGGACTTGGGGCACTGATTCACAGGCTTATCAGTTTAAGAAACTTTAAAACTTCAAAATATTTTCCACAGTGATTTATTCATATGCTGCAAAAAGCCCAGTCTAAGCAGATGAAACAGAACAAAAACAAACAGGGAATTCTACACTGAAACCCACTGACCTGAGTGTGAACTGAAAGGAGATGCATACCTCTGTATCTGAAGGTAGAATTCATCTATACTGCCTCCAGATCAATGACTTCTCTGACCCCTGTGCTCAGACACCTGAGAAAAATTTGTTCTGGTTCATGGCTTGAGAGGACATAGCCCATCATAGTGAGAAGGCATGGCAGGGTTTGGCTCGGTGGCTTGCAGCCATGTTGATCTTCCAGAAAGCCCTGGCAAGTCCAGCACACTTCAGAAAGGTCCCATAATCTCTCCCCGCCACCACCATGCACTAGTATCTGGGAACCCAGTACGCAAAAACGGGAACTTACAGGAGATATCATATAAACAATAACTGAGGACTAGAAGGAAACTTACAACAACTTAGTAAGATTGTTCTGTGGAGTAAGTGTTTAAAGGGAGTCTTTCAACACAGAGGTGATGGCGGTATGATAGTAATCTCTGAAAAGTTTGGTTTGAAAACACTTTTTCCACATTGACTCTCTCTCTTCCAGAATTCCTGACAGGCATGGGCTTTGAATCATGTTGATGAATCTCAACACACTTTCATTTCCTGCTCAGTTTCCCAGGTCAGTAACACACATGGATTGAAACTGAGGTAGATTAAAATCACTTCTAGGCCTTTTGTGACAGTGGAAATAGACATGATATAGTTCCAATTAAGGAAAAATCTCCCTACTGCTTGGATTTGTTCAGAAGTAAAGTGAAACTCATTAATTTATTGTCCTGGCGCTTATCGCTTATTTACAAGATGTGACTTCAAGGAATCTATTTCCTTGGGGGGCGGGGGGGGCAGTAAAGCACAGCTTAGGTGATTTCCTGGTACTTTCCAATTTAGAGCATAAACTTCTTCAGTTCTGTTTGTATTTTAAATAGGATGCCTGTTAACACATGGAAACAGATCTATGAGGGTAGCATTTCAGCTTAAGCAACTGGCGCTAAAATCCATTATACAAATTACATCTGTAATTTGAATCCAGCACCTGCTCTGGTCTAAGGAAACTTTCAGTGACCATGACTACTCATGATGTTTAAACTAAGCTAATGTCTGTATTTCCATACTGAGTAAGGGCACGAGGAAGTAATAAGTAAAATGCCCTCATATTGAAAATAGAGTATAAATTTCTTATGACTAAGGAAGTCCCTCACATCCACTGCCTATCCAACTTTTGGTTAATTTCTTTCACCCCAAACTTTCTGACCACATCTGATCATCAATTGCGCCCTATTCACTCATCATTCATTTATTTGATTTTTCTCTTCATTTGTTCTTTGAGAGAGTTGTGCTATTGTGTGCGAAGTTTCAAACGCCCCTCTGCTGAACTGGACATGACTCAGTCCACTTGTGTCACTATGAGTGGACAATGACTTTGTGCTCTGTGTTTCCACACAGGAAATGACACGCCCATCTTTTCTGATCTTTTACCAGCCTGTGTGCTCACTCAGTATCTACTTTAAGCATTAGCAATTTTGAGACGCTACAGGCACAGTGCTGAACTAACATTATAAACACATCCAAGGACATGGAGATACAATTTATCAGCTCTCCGGAATCATGATAGAATTAATGACATGACGCTATTAGGTACAATGCTAGGGGAAAATAAATATCACCCGTGGTCACAATAAGGCAAGAAGGTTCTGCTCTTGCGGGTGTCTTTGTGACCTTTTGCCAGTCCCCAATCCAGCCTCAAAACTGCCCTCAAAGTGACCTTTCAGACAGGCAGGTTTCCTAGCCAGGGAGATGGCTCAGTTGGCAAACTTGCTTGCCCAGCATTTCTGACAACTTAAGTCTGATCCCTGGAACCCATGGTGGAAAGAGAGAACAGGCTTAGAAAAAGTGCAAGTTTCAGAAGGATGAGTGTAGCTATGGGGTAGGGCACCTGCCGAAGTGAAGGCTCTGGATTTACTCCCCAGAAACAAAGCAAAAAGAATTTAATTTTTAAAAAATTATTTGATGGCCCTTCATTTATTTAAAAGTTTCCTCTGTATTTTCATTCACGTCAGAAAACAGTCAAAACCCCTAGGAGACACAGTTAGTTTGCTGCTGTAATACCTCTGCTGTTTTACCCTGCTCATTTTCCCGCCTTCTCCTATCACCCTCATACCCTCTTGCCTTTTGCTTTCTAGTTCATCACTCTATGTTATTTTCTCATAACTCTGCCTTTGTTTCCATTGGCCACACCATCAGCAGTGCTTCTCTCCTTCCCATACCGTGGGCCTAAAGATGCACCTCTAGATAAAGGCATCATCAGTTCTAGCTCCTTCCCTTTTTTTAAAAAAATATTTTTATTGAACTATATATTTTTATCCCCTCCCCTCCCATCACGTGGATTTGGCTTACCAAGTAAAGTTCTGGCGCCTGTGTGCAGTGGGTCTACATGGCTTCTCTCTGACTGTGCCTTCTTTCTCCCAGCATTCAACTTAGTTTTTCCTTCCTAAGTTCTACCTTGTTATAGGTCCAAAGCAGTTTCTTTATTAATCAGTGGTAATCATAGCATACGTAGTGGAAATCCCACATCACTGGGTCTGAGTTATCTCACTCAATATGATGTTTTGACCCATCCATTTGCCCACAAATTTCAAGATGTCATTATTTTGTTTTACTGTGCAGTATTTCATTGTGTAAATGTACCACATTTTCCTTATCCATTCTTCAGTCAAGGGGCATTTAGGTTGTTTCCAGGTTATGTTTATGACAAACAAAGCTGCTATGAGAATAGTTGAGCACATGTCCTTGTGTTGCAATTGAGCATCCTTTGGCTACATACCCAAAAGTGGCATTGCTGGGTCTTGAGGTAGGTTGTTTCCTAATTTTCTGAGAAATCTCCGTACAGATATTCAAAGTGGTTGTACCAGTTTGTACTCTCACCAGCAATGCAGAGTTGTCCCTTTTCCCCACATCCTCTCCAGCATAAGTTGTCATCAGTATTTTTGCTCTTAGTTATTCTTACATATGTAAGATGGAATCTCAGATGTTTTGATTTGCATTTCTCTGATGGTTAAGGATGTTGCGCATTTCCTTATGTGTCTTTCAGCCATTTTATATTCACCCATTGAGAGTTCTCTGTTTAGGTCTGTACCCCATTTTTTATTAGATTGGATTATGTGTTCTTTTGATGGCCAGTTTCTTGAGTTCTTTGTATATTTTGGAGATCAGACCTCTGTCTGATGTGGGTTTGTGAAGATCTTTTCCCATCCTGTAGGCTGCCATCTTGTTGGCCTTGTCCTTTGCTTTACAGAAGCTTAGTTTCAGGAGGTCCCATTTATTAATTATTTCTCTTAGTGTCTGTTCTGCTGTGGTTATATTTAGGAAGTGGTCTCCTGTGTCAATGGGTTCAAGTGTACTTCCCACTACAGGAAGACCAATGGAACTGAATTGAAGACCCGGATATCCACACACCTATGAACACCTGGTTTTTGACAAAGAAGCAAAGAATATAAAGTGGAAAAAAGAAAACATATTCAACAAATGGTGCTGGCATAACTGGATATCAAAATGTAGAAAAATGAAAATAGATTCGTATCTATTGCCATGTACATAACTCAAGTCCAAATGAATCAATGACCTCAACATAAAACCAACCACACTGAAGTTCTAGCACCTTCTTTCCTGCATTTTCTTGTTTCCTGTCTGAGATAGTACTGGTCACACCAGCATTAGCATTGCTTTTTGTTGCTGTTGTTGTTAATTAAATGAGAGAAGATTTTGAAAAACATTTAAAATTAGCTGTATGATGTGTCTGGTACAGAAACAAACATGATTCTAGTTTTATTGGTTGCCATGGTATCCTTTAACTTTGTGGAGAGAATAAATGATCCAGCTTCAGAGACTTCTCTGATGTTAATTTTTTTCATTTCCTGCAAGAAATGCTGCTGTTTTGGATAATCATGTCATTAGTTTTAAGGGGCAGGAACCTCATTCCACACAACAGGGACCCCCTCATTCCAATCTCAGTGGATTTGCTAGAGCTCCTTGTGGCTTGGGCTCAGCTCACCTGCTAAATTTCCACACCAACTGTGGTGTACAGCTAGTGTCTCTGCCACTCAAGATGTTTAAAATTCGAAGTTCTCCCAACATTCAACAGAATCAGTGCCTAATTCATCAAAATGAGTTATTGGCAACACAATGAATGTTCTTTGTGTGAATTATAGCAGCCCCTGTTAATTGCCTGAAATCTGCAAGCCTGCAGGAAACATTTGCAATAAATTGATTTCTTTTCCAGACGTTGCTTTAGTAATAAATAAATCCTCTTGGTGATTAATAAGTACCCCTTTTGATTTTTTTCCTTTTTAATTAAAAAACATGAAGACGATCAAGAGGAATCCCAAAACCACATCTGGCAAAATACAACAGTAAGCACACAAAACAGGTCCAAGGCCTCTCCCTGTAGTCACCACTGTTGAGCCCATCTCTGTTGCAAATGGCAGGAATGGAATTCAGATAAGCAGACAAAGAGATCATTTTTGAGTTTATGCGACTCCATATGTGTCCAGTCTTGGGTTTGATCAGAAAAAACAAAACAAAACAAAAAACATGATACATGCTACCAGTATCTTTTCCTCCTTCATCTCTGGGGCTTTTTGCCTTGGACTCTTTCCAGCAAGCTTACAAAGAGCTAATCAGTTACATCAGTCTACGTATCTAGGATTTGTGGACTTCGACAAAGATTTTCTTTCTACACATGACCTTTCAGAGCTGAACTCTGAAGGGTCTACTGTCTCCTAGATATACCCACTTTTGTTATAAGTGGAATAGACATTGGGGTGAAGTGGAAATGGTTTTCCTGAATACCTACTGTATGCAAGGTATTGTCCTCAGAACTAGTGCTAAAATATATGAAAAAGAAATTAATTCTAGCCAGTGCTAAAATTCACATTTTAGCAGAAAATGGCATGCAAACTATTTGACCAACAAATTTCCAATAATAACTATAATGAAATCAGGCCTTGAAAGATATTGATCAGAATCAGCATTGGTGGTATCTTCAGCTATTTTAATGGTAGTGGCCAGGCAAAGATGCTTTTACACAGCTAATAAGTAGGTAGCAAAACATTCAGGTCCATGGAACGTGCTATGACTTCCTGTTTATACTTTAGAAAAATACAAAGTCAAAAATAAGACTAATGAGCTCAGAACCATACATATACTAAGAACTTTCTCAATTAGGCAAGATTGGGCACATAAACGTAATTCAACTTTGGGAATATGGCATTGCCAAATTTGGTAGTTGATATCAAATTTGGTTGGTAGAGTGCTTGCCTCTCATGCAGGAAGCCAGAGTTCAATCCCAGTACTGTATAAACTAAGCATGGTGCCATGTACCTTCAATCCCAGCACTTACGAGGTAGAGGCAGAGAAATGAGAAAATTTAAGGTTATTCTTAGCTATATGTGAGTTTCAGGACAGTATGATCTATATCATGCCCTCACTCGAAAACAACAACAGATCTCATAAAAGAAGTATGATTTTCTTTTTCATTCCCAGGCTTGTTAGCATGTCCAAGACACTTGGATTCTCTAGACTGAGCTCTATGTGAACTTCAAGGTCTTCTCGAGCCTGAGAAACTAAATGATTCTGAACTCCTTCTCAAAGTAATTAATTTTTATACTTTTTAACGTTCAATAGTGTCAGCATGAATGAGGCAAGTTGGACAAAATTAAATCGTACAATCATATTTTATATTATTCAAATTATTAGAAGGGCATTATAAATAACCTTATTTAAAAAGAGACAAAAGTTTTATTCTTTAATGACTTGTATGTTAATATTTGTAAATGCCATTAAGTGACTTTGAAAATGCCTAGTGATACAGAGTAATGATTTATTTTCTAGCCTGTACAATCTGTGATTAGATTAACATCTTTCTGGTCAGTAAACACTCTCTAAGTGTAGTTGGCATAGTCTTGGCAGCCAGTGGAACAAATATTTGAAGAGAAAGAACTCTAAGTGTTTCTGACTTGAGCTGGTTAGCATTGGTACTTTCTGATTTAATGAGAAAAGAAACACCCACCCAAATGTTACCCTAGAAGAATTTGCTTTTTTCTCATTCATGCTTACAAATGCATCATACTCATAAGAAGGACAGTAAAAGTAGCTAGCATTAGTGGTCCATTAAAGTATATACATAGTGGTTACTATAGCTAATGTTAGTGGTTCACTATATTATATATACATAGTGGTTACTATAGCAAACATTGGTGGATCTATATAGTATATACATAGTAGTTACTATAGCAAATATTGGTGGATCTATATACATAGTGGTTACTATATGGGAGCCACTTTTCTGGGTGCTTTGGATCTTGATTTATTTTAATCTTCAGTAGCCCTGTGAAATGCTGTTACTGTTAATCTGTCTTGCAGATGGGAACAGTGTATCACGAGAAAAGAAAAAAACCCACTGAAAAAGGTACTGAGCCATGTGGCTAACATAGATAAGGATAATGGGTTAGTATCAGTTATAAGAGCTAATACGAAGCCTGAGCTAATGGGCCAATCAGTTTATAACTTATGGAGACCTCGTGATTTTCTTTGGGACCTAACAACTGTGGGAACCGGGCAGGACAGAAACCCCAACTAGCCGGCCCTCATGATACAGAACAGGAATGACCTGAGGAGAGAAACTTCCCTGCTCAACATTGCATCCCTGAGAATTGCCCATTTCCTTTCCATCAGGGAGTCAATGTCGTTTTTACTACTGTATCGACCCTCCAGGGTCCTTTCGTTCTCTTTTACCACCCTTAAAATGTGTGCGGTCTCCGTAGAAATTTATTTAATTGCCTAGAATTTAGCATCATCTTGCATCCTGGTTTGTGTCTCTCAGGAGGACAGAGTTTATATTACATTAGAGAAACAAGAGGCTTTGCTTTGTCTGAAGGGAGTTTGAATTTATGCAAGAGGATGGGATAAATATCTGGAGGAGGTCTGATTGAAATCTAATTGTTGAAGCAAATCCACCCATTTAAATGGCTTCCTTGCATTTGGCTTTGTAGGCAAGGGTATTTAAGCTAATTGTATTAAATATTCAAAATTATGAACTGGCAAGGGATAGAAAAATTAATTGGACATAATTTCCCAGGATGGGCATAGGCCACATGATGTATGAAACAGTCTTGAAAAAAGATTCAAGAAGAAAACGAAGTAAAATTCAAGTGATTTTTCAAACTCCCATAGTAATACCAGATAGAAAATGTCACAAGCAAATAGGGCAACATGGCTTACCCCCAAAGATGAGTACTGTGGGCTGAAAAAATGCTGGAGTGTCAAGCATTTCAGAAGACCTTCATTTTCCTGTGCGAATTTCTAAGTAGTTGGAAATGGTTGTAATCTTCTAACCTTCCTACCTTTTCTCCCTAAATGCTGGAATTACAGAAGTCTGCCACCACACCTGGTTTATGTGGGATTAAGGGTTGAATCGGGGGCTTCCTGAATGGCAGGCAAACACTACCAATTGAACTACATCCCCAGCTCTGAAATTTTCTCTATAACATCCAGATGCTTCCATAACCTTATAGGATAGCTTGAAAACCAAAGAATTTTTTTTTTAAAACGTGAAACAATTTAAGTACTATCATTAATTAGGTGTTCAAATGCTAATCATCATCATCTTTCTCCATTAAGCATTATTTACTCTTAACGAAGTACGGAAGCAAATAATTAGAACACTTCAACCAGGCATCCCTCCTTCCGGAACTGGCATGACATCTCTCAGAGTGGGAAGCAGTTTCCCACATGCACGTGAGGAAGAACTTGATAATTTCCCTGGTTGTAGCATATTTGATCTGCTTTCTCATTCTTGAGATTGCTCTTTCCCCTGTGACAGTAGGTGGTGAAAAGAGGTAAGTACGTGTAGGGAACTCAGCCCTAGAGTCCAGCAAACATGCGCATGCTTCCAGAGACTTTCAGCTAACCTGTCTGTGGCTGTAGTTTCCAACACTAGCCCTAGTATTAAATAACAATTTAGTTACTCAGAAACACTCAATGACATTCTAGTCTACTAATCTCCTTATTTGCACATATGAATATATGGATAGCTCTTCCAAATAGTTTTCTTTTCTTATTAAACATAGATATTTTTCATTACAATATATTCTGATTATGACTTCCCTTCCCCCAACTCCTCCCAGATTAGTTTTCCTTCCTTCCTTCCTTCCTTCCTTCCTTCCTTCCTTCCTTCCTTCCTTCCTTCCTTCCTTCCTTCCTTCCTTCCTTCCTTGCCTTTCTTCCTCTCTTTCTTTCATCCTGTTTTTTAGTTTGCTTGTTTTTGGAGACAAGGTTTCTTTGTATAACAGTCCTGACTGTCCTGGAACTTATTTTGTAGACCAGGCTGGCCCTGAATTCACAGAGACCCATGCCTGCTTCTAAAGACATGAACCTCCACTGCCTGGCTTAGTTTTCTTTGATAGTTAAGAATAAGTAGATAATGTTAAAAAAGAAAAAATTTTCTATGTGTGTTCTTGTTTTTTTTTTCTTTTTAATAACAAGAAACTCAAAAGGCTTGACTTTTGAAAAGAATTTACATGGACTTGTTTTAGTACCTAGTAAATACTATAAATAATAAATATTTCTCCCTTTATTTTCTTTTTTTCTCTTTAAGATCAGCTCATACAGTCCATGCAGCATGAGCTGAATAATTTTTATGTCAGTTTGACATGCGCTCTGGTCATCTGTGAAGAAATAATTTTAATATTAATTCATAAAATGCCTGTATAGTGACCTGTAGGCAAGTCTGTAGGGCATTTTCTTGATTGGTTATTGATGTGAGAGGGCCCAGCTCACTGTGGGTGGTACCAACCTTGGGCAGGTGATTCTGTGATTCTGATGTCATAAGAAGCAGGCCGAGCAAGCCATGTGGAGCAAAGTGGTAAGTAGCCCTCTCATATGGCTTCCGCTTCAGTTCCTGCCTTCAGGTTCCTGCCTTGGGTTTTCGCCCCGACTTTTCTCAGTGGTGGGGTGTGACTCGAGAGTTGAAAACTGAAACAGATCCTTTCTTTCTCAAGTTATCATTGGTTATGCATTTTATCACAGAAATGGAAACAGAATTTTGACTTAGCCCAAACTGTCTTTGAACTTACTATGTAGGCAGGGATGACTTTGAACTCCTGATTCGCTTGACTGTTACCCAGTAAATGCAGTCATCACAGGCATGTACCACTCCACCCCCCTAGTTCTTGAAGTATATTTTCTCAGAAAAATGGAAAAAGAAGCTCATAATACTGAAGCTATTTTTATGACGTTGGATAGGTTGCCATAAATATTATCTTACAAGGAACTATGCATATTGACAATTTTTCAGCTCAATTTATGTCTATGTATTTGTGTATGAGAAAGTACATACTTTGACTTCTTCTGTCTTTGATTTGTTCACATTCACTGATTCATGGTAAGAATCTGGCTTTCTAGTCAGTGTTGTAAGACACATTAGAGCTCACTGGGTTCATCCTGGGAAATCCTGTTTCCGACGGGCCTTCCCCTGTTGCTGTCATCTACAGGTCAGACATCAGATATTCAGTTCTGGTCTGAGTTCTACTGACTCCACAAGAAGCAGCAGTTAGAATGAGTCATCCGGAAGCCAGCACAAGAGACTTTATCTTCTAAACTAAAAGTGTAAGGTGGAGAAACAAAGATTACAAAGTTTTGCTCTCAACATACAAGCTTAGTTTAAAGCTCCAAACGAGGTTGCCACCCTGCCCTCGGGGGTTCTGCTTGCAGACCTTTTAAACAGTTTATAAAAATTAATTGCACTGAAGAGTGTATTGCACAGTAGTCACGTAACTTACACTCTCTGAGCTACACATGTTAGGTGAGTGATTTGAGGCGTTTTCCGGAGTCATCCTGCATTCCAGTTCACTCTGATTTCCCCTGGATGAGCAAATCAGTTTTGTGTAACACTCAATGAGTCAGTAGTCTCAGCACGAGGAGAGTCTCGCCAAAAGATGACAAATACCTAATGTGCACTCTGAGGGTCATTTGTGAGGATTAGCACAGATGAAGCCTGTAAACATTTAGATCTGTGTCTGGCAGAACACAAAACATTCATTCAGTCAGTTATAAGTAATTGCTATTACTTCTACTTTTAGGGATATCTCTGGACCCACTTTCTGTGGTGTCACCACCTAACAGTATGGGAACAGCCGTGTGGACGTAACACAGGGACCTAACAAGAAGGGTGATTTTTCATTTTAACCCACACAGTTCCCTGACATCTATAATGGTTTCAATCAGTTATATTACAAGTCAATTTCAGAACCTTTTGTATTCATCTCTTACTGAACAGCTGTGATGGTGTCAGGCAATGAGACAGGCATGCAAATTATGTTACGTATAATTTCATTAGTCCTCTTTTTCATCTTTCTCGTAGGAGAAAAACTGCAACAAGGTTGTAATTTAGTGACTCAGGTTCACACATTTAGAGAATGGTAGAACTGGGTTATAGAAAACGTTTTGAAATAAATTGTTGTGGGCTATTTGTACACTATATGAAGATGTGTCACTGTGACTTGTTGTGGGATATTTGTACACCGTGTGAAGATGTGTCACTGTGACTTGTTGTGGGATATTTGTACACTATATGAAGATGTGTCACTGTGACTTGTGTGATATTTGTACACTGTGTGAAGATGTGTCACTGTGACTTGTTGTGGGCTATTTGTACACTGTGTGAAGATGTGTCACTGTGACTTGTTGTGGGCTATTTGTACACCGTGTGAAGATGTGTCACTGTGACTTGTGGGCTATTTGTACACTGTGTGAAGATGTGTCACTGTGACTTGTGGGCTATTTGTACACTGTGTGAAGATGTGTCACTGTGACTTGTGGGATATTTGTACACCGTGTGAAGATGTGTCACTGTGACTTGTGGGCTATTTGTACACTATATGAAGATGTGTCACTGTGACTTGTTGTGGGCTATTTGTACACTGTGTGAAGATGTGTCACTGTGACTTGTTGTGGGCTATTTGTACACTGTGTGAAGATGTGTCACTGTGACTTGGTTTAATAAAGAGCTGAATGGCCAGTAGTTGGCAGGAGAGAATGGGTGGGACTTCCAGGCAGAGTGAGGAAGTGAAAGGGATGCCGGAACTTTGCCTGCAGACTTGGAGAAAGTCCGACATATTTACTAAGGGAAGGTAAAAAGTCACATGGCAGGACATAGATCAATAAACACAGGTTAACTTAAGTTCTAAGAGCTGGCTGAGGAAACGTCTAAGCTAAAGGTGAAACTTTCAAAAGTAATAATAAGTCTCTGTGTAGTTATTTGGGGACTGGTTGTCCAAGAAAGTCTAAAAAGAAAGTCTGACTATATAAACTAGTATAATACATTGATCTACATATTATCTGGTGATTTCTCTTTAGTTACTTTAGCACATAATTTCAGTGGTTTGAACCATGATGGTGTTCATTAAATCTTGAATGAAGTTCATACTGAACTTCCCAGAAGTCAGGATGTGCAACCCTTCTGATTCAAAGAGTTTATCCAT
Source organism: Ondatra zibethicus (assembly GCA_004026605.1). NCBI lineage: Eukaryota > Metazoa > Chordata > Mammalia > Rodentia > Cricetidae > Ondatra > Ondatra zibethicus. The sequence continues at coordinate 161,590 of PVIU01002624.1, forward strand.
GATGGCTGGAATATTGGGCCTCTGAAGATACACGTGCCTGGAACTTATGAACACTTTACCTGTGGCAGAAAGGTGTTCATATGTATCTGATTAAAGATTTTTATGAAGGAGATATTGTGCTGACTTGTCTGACTAGGTTACAAATAAACACATGAACCTATGTTTTTCCTTATTTTTTTTGACATGCATTTGTTTTGCCTGCTTGTCTGTGCATCACATGTCTGAAGTTTCCGAGGAGGCTAGAAGAGGGCATTGCATCCCCTAGAGCTGGAGTTACAGACTTCCAAGTCTTTCTGTAAGAATAGCCAGTGCTCTTAAAGGCTGATCTGCCCCCATCACACAGTGACCTTATACATTAAAGAGGAAAGCACAAAAGCCATAGAAGAGAGGAAATAAGCACAAACCACAGAGTGTATTACTAAGACAGAAAAGATTATCAGAATACAGACTTCAGACAAGTAATTCTCAAACTTCTAATGCTGTGACCCTTTAATACAGTTCCTCATGTTGTGGTGACCCCCAACTATAAAATTACTTTTGTTGCTACTTTATAATGTAATTTTGCTACTGTTATGAATCATGATATAAATATTTGATATTTCCAATGGCCACAAAAGGGTCATGACCCACAGTTTGAGAACCACTATTTTAGCGTCTTGAAAGTCATGGCATCTTAAAGAAAGCATTCATGACATGATGTTCTCAGTCCTGTAGCCATTTCAGACTTCTCTCCCTCACACAACTGAATAATGTTTGGATTTGTTTAAGACACTAAGTTTGTTACAGAAGCAATAGAAAATGAACACATCTTCCGTATAGTATCTTGCTGTGGGATAATGCTTTTGAACACTGTAAAGATTTGTCACTCATATTGGTTTAATAAAACACTGATTGGTCAGTAACCAGGCGGGAGTATAGGTGGGGCAACCAGACTAGGAGAATTCTGGGAAGAGGAAATCAGACATGCAGTTATCAGCCAGACACAGAGGAAGCAAGATGAGAATGCCCTTGTACCAGGCCCTACGTGGCTAAACATAGTCAGGACTTATGGTTTAATTCAAGTTGTAAGAGTTAGTTAATAATAAGCCTGAGCTAATAGGCTAAACAGTTTAAAATTAATATAAGCCTCTGTGTGATTCTCTGGGACTAAATGGATGTTGTACTGGGCAGGAAAGGGTGGGAAAGAAACTTCCACTTCTGCTATCTGGAACCCATTCTTTTCTATAAGTGCTCCCACAAGTCAGAGCATCTGATTTGCTCACATTCAGAGCATCTGATTTGCTCACATGCAGATCAGGGTTCTGAATGACTTGATTGCAGCATGCATATGAGGTATTCAACTCATTTTTTGTCATTAAAAGGTCTCAGGAAATTCAGTATAACAGTCTAGTAGAGAGAAGGATGGGGGACGGGGTGGGGGGTGGGGCATGGCCCCTTAAAGGTGTGGGAAATATGGAGCTGCTTTCAGTTCCCTAGGGACTTCTGATAAGGTCATAGGCGACATTTATCTTGTGTCATGAAAAAAAATCACAGACCCATCAACAGGACTAGCTGCAACTTGGAGAGCTTTATTTTTGTAGAGGCATACATTTGTTGTGAAATATTTGTTTACACCGTTTGAACATGTGTTACTGTGATTGCTTTAATAAAGATCTGGATGGCCAATAGCTAGGTAGGATAGATAGGTGGGATTTCCTGGGAGAGAGAGGAAGAGGAAGAGGAATCAAGGCATGTGATTTTGCCAGCAGACTCGAAGCAAGTCCATATTAAAGAGAGGTAACTGAGCCATGGGCAGAATGTAGATTAAAAACTATGGGATAATTAATTATAAGAACTAGTTGGGAAACAACCTAAGCCAAGGCCTAACTTTGCTGATTAATAATAATTCTCCCTGGTCATTATTTGTAGACTGGTATTCCAAAGATAGTCTGACAAGAAATCTTAGTACACATGTTCATCATGAGATGATGAGATGAACATGTGTGAGAAACACGGTTTTTGTATCATCTATATTTTATAAACATTCACATAGCAAAAATGATTCTATTTAATGAGACATTTTTGCTTATACTGTAATTCACCTTGAATTAATTGGCAAGTTGTAAAATAAATGAACTTTTATTGCCACAGAATTATTTTCAGTTTAAAATGTACACTTTTAAAGTTTTTGCCTACCATTTTTTCAACTTGCAATTCTGTTTACTGAGGTGTCTGTCATTTAGAATATAACTGGTAAAGTAGGTTATAAATGATTAAACATCTTTTCGTCAAAGGATAAGCCAGAAGATGCTATTTCACAAACATTCCACTGGGTGGCAGTAGCTTACAGGAGCAAATGGACATTTCGGTTTTTAAACAGTTAATCTACCTTTCTGTTTTGAAGAAGGTACCAGACCTGGGTAGGGTGGGGGAACTTATACTGTATTTAATACCCTTTTAAAAGAGAAAGAATTTTAGCAGCGTAGCAACTTTGATTTATAGCATCCATTCTTTTGCCAGGAGGAATTTACTTTGAAATGTCTTTTATAAGTAAGCTGACCACACAGACCTAGTTACTAATTCTTGAGTTCATGGGAAAACTTGTAGAACTTTTTTTGCATCTGTACAGGCAGGCTGCAATAACGGCGACAGCATCTGTGGCGGTATCGCCATGGCATTTATCCTAAGTCTCCCCTGTGTTTTTAGGAAAAATATTACAGGGCTTGCATTTATTACACTTGATTGCAAAACCAGTTTCTTTCCTACATGTTCAAAACTTTCATGTTCATGACAAAAGTCTCCCAATCAATACCTTTTAGTGCTACAATTTGAGGCCAGGTCAAAAGTGATAAGGTTCCTTTAAAGGAATGATCTGGGAAGGAAAGAGGCATTGCTTCGTGAATGCTCGGGTAGCCTTTCTGTAATTGTGTGGCTGGTGCACCTATCAGCAGAAGGCAGCTGATACTGTCAGTGTGAGGCCCTAAGCGAGGTCTCCCCTAATCCCAAGTCCCTCCAGCTGGCTCACCCTCACCTCGCAGCTGCTTATCAGTAAATTGTTCCCCTTTTCCGCTTTAGTCACTGTTTTCTCTGGGCTGCGGAGGGTGTTAGCCCACTTGTCTAGGTGCTCCTGAGTATCGCAGTGGTTTGTGGATACCTCATCTTCTTCCTGTCAGAAGGAATGTTCGAGGCTCTGCTTCATTAGCTGTGCGTTCACAAATATGTTGATCGGTGCAAGTTAAAATGCGCTTTAAAGCAACGGGTGCCACGGTTTGCCCTAACCTTGAGGAAGAAATGGCTCAGTGTCAGCAATTTCAGATTTCATAGTTCTTGCTTCAACTATTGGGCTGAATATGGACTGAGTTTTTGAGGTGTAAGTATTCACATATATTTGGACTTCGTTCCTCTTTTATGTGACCCTACAGCACACAGTCCGCAATAGATGAAAAGTTCCAAACTATTTCCAAGGTTGGGGGTAGCTGTTTCACACATCTGTGCTAGCAATTGTTAAACAGGTACTGCTGTCATCTTTAATTATGTGTAGGTGTGTATGTCTGCACGCGGGTGTGCGCATGTGAATGCAGATGCCTGAGGAGGCCAGAGGCGTCAGATCCCCTGCAGTTGGTGTTGCAACCCAACCTGGGTGCTGGAAACAGAACTCCCATCCTTTACAAGAGTAGTGAGTGCTCCTAACTGCTCAGCCAGTCACCGCCCACCAGGTATTCTATGGCGGTAATTGATTCGTAAAAATTTTATCAGTGACTATCAAATATGAACAAAAAAGTTAGACCTGTGCTAAAGTCTAGCAATGATTTTATTGAAATTTCACTCTTTTTTGTGGAAAAAAACTGAAAGATATGATGAAAGAAATGCTAGGAAATGGAATGCTAGGAAACAATCCAGGCTTGGTCAATCAACTGGGAGAGAGCAATGGAGGGTGCACTCAGTGGTAAGCATGCAGGAGCTGGTAAGTGTTTCTGTTTCTTTCTGTTAACCATTTCTTTAAAAATTAGTTTTCTGTTAGGACAATGTCAACAGACATCAGTGTGTGTTGACCTTTTTCATATGCCAACCATGCTGTCTTGTTGTCTGGAACTTTAGAAAATACAGGGTCACACAGAATAATAAGACATGTAGTGGTGTGCTGCCTGGAATGCAGCGTTGTAGAATAGCAGTGGTTGCTGGTTGCACTATAAGCCTACAGGGTTTTCCTTTTTTTTCTTTTTAAATTACATGATCCACTGACTTTCATCAAATCACTCATAAACTTTGAAAAAACAAGACCTACACAGACTGAACATTTGGCTAATAAAAAGAGACATAATAGGTCCATGTGTCAAAATTTATAATCTTACAGCCCTCAGAGGGGCTGACACCACAGTCTTAAGAAACTTACCACCTCATATAATATGTGGAAAATATATTGAAGAGAAATCCTTGTCAAACCCACTTAGCTTTAATGTTTCACTGGAGGCTGGTTATAGTAAAGATAAAACCAGAACCGAATATCTGATTTTATTTTTTATAGTGCTTTTTTCTTGTAATCTAATCCTTCATCCAAGTTTTGTGTCCCGAGTTGTCCTTTTCCATTTTGTGGCCTTGGCGTATACTGAGGCATGGAAGATCTGGCAAGAGGAGGAGACAGACTGCGAACAGTCCATGTCTTCTGGGGCAGCAGGAACATCCTTCGGAAAAGACCCTCAGAGACAGGATGTTTTCATGTGCATGATTAATGAAAAAGAGCAGTAAACACTTTGTGGATCCAGAGCTCTGTTCTGGAACAGGACACAAATGGCATCAATGATTGCTGTCTGTTGTCTTAGTGTGACACTTAGGGGCAGAATCTAAAGGGTTAGATCAGATGCCATGCCACTCTCAACCCTTCAAATGCCATGAAGGATGCAACTTCCTGGGTTTTAATTATTTTAAATTTATCCCAAATTTCTGTGCAATGTTATTATTTGTTTAAAACCCAAAGTCCTTTATCTCACAAAATACTCTATAACATTGTAAAGTAGCTTATTACTCTATTTTCCCAAGGAGTTTAGACTTGTCATACCTTATCGCTGTGAAATCTATTATACAAACTACAGAGTCACTCATTTTACCTATATAATCTTGGTTACTTATCACTTTATGTGTGATCTC
>PVIU01002625.1:0-68318 GCA_004026605.1 Ondatra zibethicus
ACACACACACACATATATGTTGTTGTTTGTTTGGTTTTTGATTTTTCAAGACAGGGTTTTACTGTGTCTGGACCTCACTATAGACCAGGCTGGCCCCAAACTCGCAGAGATTTGCCTGCCTCTGCCTCTCCTCCAAGTTCTGGGATTAAAGGCTTGAGGAGCCACTGCCCAACTAAAGTGAGTTTTTATTTTATGTGTACGAGTGTCTTGTCTCCATGTGCGTAAGTACATCACTTATAAGCAGTGCCTGTTGAGGGTGAAGAAGGCATCGGATGGCCTGGAACTGGAGTTCTAGCAGCTGCTGTGTGTGTACTTATACAGTGTATTCTAATCATGGCTTCCTCTCTCTTATCTCCTCCCAGATCCTCCTGCTTCCCCACCCATCCAATCCCATGCCTTCTTTCTCTTTCTTAAGAAAACAAACAAGCAAGTAAAACGAACAAGAATAAAACAAAACAAGCCAAGTGTGGTGGCACACACCTTAAATCCCAGCACTCCTGAGGCAAAGGCAGATGGATCTCTGTGAGTCTGAGGCCAGCCTGGTCTACAGAGAGTTCCAGGACAGCCAGGGCTACACAGAAACCCTGTCTTGAAAAACAAAAAAACAACAAAGAATTAATAAAACAAAACAAAGAAAAAGCATGAGAGACACCCAAAACCTATAAAAAGACAAAACTAGAATTTTAATATGCAAGCAAAAGACCAATAAGGTTTTTTAAAAAAATGCCCAAACAAAGCAATATGAGAAAATATCTTCAAAAATACTTTGAGTTCAAGAAACTAAATTCTTTTTTTGTTTGTTTGTTTTGTTTAACTTTATTTTATCTGCATTGGTGTGAAGGTGTCAGATCCCCTGCAACCGGACCTTCAGACAGTTGTGAGCTGCCATGTGGGTGCTGGGAATTGAACCTGGGTCCTCTAGAAGAACAGTCAGTGCTCTTAACCACTGAGCCATCTCTCCAGCTCCAGAAACTAAATTCTTATAAAATGCGACTTACAGGAAAATGATAAAGAATGAGGGAGTGTGTAAGCGAAGTATTGAACTAGATTCATGTGATGAAAAGTCGAGAGAGGAAAAAGAAAGTCTAGAGACACACCTGGGTCCAGAGCCGAGGGAAGGGACGAGGAAGAGGAAACCAGGAGCAAAGCTCCCTGGCCGAAAGGACCTAGTGTTCTCTCAGGAGCGTTACTACCCACGCGTGGTTAGAACTCAGGCAGTGTGCTGGGACAGGACGGTCCGCACTCGTGTGTCTGCCCAGACCACACTGTGGTCCTGCTCTCATGACACTTGACTGCCGTAGAACGGGAAACAGGAGTTTGTGGTGTTTGGGATTAAGCATGGCCATGGGACCAGCCTTCTACAGCTGGGCACTGGCAGTTATGGGAAGACCCAGCAGAGACCTGTGAAAATGCTGACTCCCTTTTCAGTGGGAAGAGGACCATGGTGGAAGGCCAGGCTTCCTACTACCTGTGTAGCAGTGCTGAGCCTTCCTGATCTCTCTGTGCTGTGGGGGAAACAGTGGGGGTGCAGCATCTCCTGTCGGGCTGCAATGGCCTGTCCTCCTTTTTAGGTTGAGGCCTATAGTTTCCAAGAGACACCATGAACAAAGAACTGACTTAAAGATAATGCTGATGCAGAGGAGAGCAGGCTATGAGATACAGAGAGGGACATGCTAGGGCTGCGGAGATGGCTCAGTGGTTAAGAGCACTGGTTGCTATTCCCGAGAACCTGGGTTCAATTCCCAACACACACATGGCAGCTCACTACTGTCTATAACTCCAGATCTAGAGGATCCAACACACACAGACATACATTCAGGTCAAACACCAATGCATATAAAATAAAAACAAATCATTTTTTAAAATATAAAGGGGACATGCTCTCTAATGGCGTGCTCAGCTTTCTGAAAGAGCCTGAGAAGGAGAAGAGGAGGAGGAGGAGGAGGAGCGTCCCTGCAGAGCCCCCTTTGCTTTGGTTCTTGCGCAGATGAGATGCTTCTGTAGGAGACGGCACTGGAACAAGCAGTTTCTGGTCAAAGTGCCCGTTTTGCCTCCATACCCAGTCCTACTGCTGTAGTTCAGTGTCGTTGGCCCTTGTAGAAACGTGTCAGAAACTTGGCTTTTTTTTCCTCTCTCTTTTCAAGGCAGGGTTTCTCTGTGTAGCCTTGGCTGTCCTGGAACTCACTCATTAGACCAGGCTGCCTCTGCCTCCACAGTGCTGGGATTAAAAATGTGAGGTGGGGCTGGAGAGATGGCTCAGTGGTTAAGAGCACTGGCTGCTCTTCCAGAGGCCTTGAGTTCAATTCCCAGCAACCACATGGTGGCTCTCAACCATCTGTAATGAGATCTGGCACCCTCTGGCCTATGAGCATACATGGAGGCAGAATGTTGTATATATAATAAATAAAAAAAAAAAGGAAAATTTTTTTTAAAAAATGTGAGGCACCACACCCTGCTTTTAAGGTCACCTTTTAAATCATCTTGCTACAGAATATTCTGTGTCACACACACACACACACACACACACACGCATGCGTGCGTGAACACAAACACATGCACACCCCTCCTGTTACTGCTTCTGTAAAAAGCAAATTTGACCAGGTTGTTTCCCAGCTTTGACCTCTGAGTGACCCTTTGCCAAGGCACTTATGCTTTTCCTTCTATGACAACCTATCCCTTGATGTCCTTTTCCTTCTATGACAACCTGTTCCTCAATGTCCTTTTTGCCATTCATTTGCCTTCCCACAGCTGTGCATGACTCCTCCGGAATACAGCTGTGTGCCCTGAGTGTCTGCACCTTCTGCTTGTCAGGCAGGGCTTACAGCCTTCTCTGACCCTGCTCTGAATCACTTCCTCCAACAGGGTTCCTTCCTGTCCAAGCCCGAGCCTACTGATGTCACAGTGCCTAGGAGGTCTGTTAGCATCTCTCTGTCCCAGCCCGAGCCTACTGATGTCACAGTGTCTAGGAGGTCTGTTAGCATCTCACTGTCCCAGCCCGAGCCTACTGATGTCACAGTGTCTAGGAGGTCTGTTAGCATGGGTAGACTTTGAACTAGAAAATGTCATCTGTTCCATGCTCTCTTCTCTGGCCCTGCTCTAAATTCTGTGGGTATGAGGGAAACAGAAACAGGAAGGCTCCTCCTCTGCTGGTAGAGCACCTGATGCCCAAGGGCAGACAAGACAAACAACAACTATATTAACATTCACACACACAGATTGGAAAAGTCACATCTACTACTGTGACATTGGAGCTAAGACCCAACTCAGCAGAGGGAACTGATGATGTAGGTATCTGGAAAGTAGACCTTTGAGACAGTTCCGTGCAGTATGAGAACCACTGTCTCTATGGGCTCAGGGAAGCCCAGAATAATTACCCAGAAATGGGATGGGATGGACCAAGTGTAGGCAGATGCTGCTGTCAGAGAACTTGGATGGCAATGTCCAAGGGTTTCTTCGGAACTAGGTCATTTTTGTGAGCCTTTAATACAAATGCGGGGATATTATATATGCATGCTAACCGTGGCATTTATGCAGCTCCACCTGTTCCTTGTACTTTTTGGTTGGATCTCGTTCCGGCCGACAGGGTGTTCACTGACACACCCAACTGTGACAGAATTCTTGCTGGTACCTGCAGTTTTGGGGGACTGTTTAACCACCCTTGTTTTGGTGCTGTTCGGGTGACTCATGCAAGCACAGAGCCCTCACCACCCCGAGGAGTATTCTTGATAAATACTGTGGTGAAAGTTAATGCATTCCACTTCTTGGCAATGCTCTATGCGTATGCTCTCCAGCATGCTTGCAGATTCTTTTTCTACCTCTATTTTAATCTTGGCCCATCTTAGGCAGTTAGGACAACAAAGATAAGAGGAATATCTAGGTGGCTATTCAGTCCAGACTGCTCAGGACGTCTTCTCTGAGAGGGTATCCTAAAACAGGATGTAAAGTTCTCTTTTCAGTCACTGTCAAGGGGCAAGAGCTCAGCAGGAACTAAATCATGCTGAGCAAGTCTGGAATAGAAGCCAGCGTTCATATTTATAATGACACCGCCAGCTGCCAGAGGCCCTGAACATCTCACGTGCCTTGATGAGGGCCTTCTTAAGTTGGACGACAAAGTCCAAATACTGTACAGAAGGCTGCTTATAAGACCTGGGCTAGGGGCTGGAGAGATGGCTCAGAGGTTAAGAGAACTGACTGCTATTCCGGAGGTCCTGAGTTCAATTCCCAGCAACCACATGATGGCTCACACCCATCTATAATGAGATCTGGTGCCCAGAACACTATATATATAAAGACCTGGGCTAAAGCAAGAGGGGTTTGTGGGGAAAATCTCCAGGAGTAGTTTGCTCATCCATACCCATCGATGCCAAGGGTACAGCACCATCAGTTCCCTGCTCGGGTAGCCCTGTAGCCAAGGTGCAGACATGCTAGCGACTGTGGTTCTTTGCCCCTGGCTGTTGCTGGGCACCTTCTGTCTGTTGAAGGAGGCCCGCCCTCAGTGATGCAGTACCACTGGCTGGTCGGAGCAGAGAAACAACACAGCGTAGTTTCGCAAATGGACTCACTAGGGATCATGTGATCCTGGACACATGACTTAACCTTCCTGGGTCTCAATCACTGTCCCAGAAAATGAATCCATTGGAGGTACCTTCCTCATATAGTGGGGTATCAATAAATATCAACCACCAATTGCTCTTGTGTTCAACTTCTTCCTCCAGGGCCTATACTGGAGTCCCTTTTATGTGAGGTTCAAAGGTCGTTATGCACATTTACATATAATTTGGGGGAATGCTATCAAGGTAGTGAGTAGCATCTATTTAATGTATTTTATGTATTTGATCATCAAAGGTAATTTTATTTCTACAATTTTTGCATTGCTTTTGTGTGTTTATCTGTTTTATCTTGTTTTGTTTTGAGCCAGGCTCTCTTGCTATATAGCTAGACTGGCCTGACGTTCATTCTTGCCCTGCCTCAGCCTACTAGACTCTCTGGAGCAGCAGTTCACAGTCCATGCAAATTTGCAAATTCGCGTGGGCGGTCTTGTGCCTCGCCCGGTGCCTCGCTGCACTCTTGCCCCCTTGTGTCCTGCTTTCCTTGCTAGTTGTGTATTGGTTCCCACTTTTTCCTCTTTTGTTGACTTTTTGAGTTTACTTTTTATTACTTTTGTGTTTATTGGTAACATCTAGAAGTTGATAATGCATCCTTAACACAATCTGTAATGTATAACATTTTAGCCAGACACAATGGAGTACTACACAATGAAAAAAATAAAGGACATCTTGAAATTTGCGGACAAATGGATGGATCTAGAAAATATCATATTGAGTGAGGTAACACAGACCCAGAAAGGCAAATATCACATGTACTCACTCATAAGTTTTTTTTAGATATAAAGCAAAGGAAACCAGCCTACCAATCACAATCCCAGAGAACCTAGACAGCAATGAGGACCCTAACAGAGACATACATGGATCTAATCTACATGGGAAATAGAGAAAAGACAAGCTCTCCTGAGTATATTGGGAGCGTGGGGACCACAGGAGAGGGTAGAAGGGGAGAGAGAGGAAGGAAGGGGAGTGGATAAAAATATATAGCTCAATAAAAACAATAAAAAAAAGAAAGAAAAAATTTAGCTGGGTGGTGATGGTGGCGCACGCCTTTAATCCCAACACTCAGAAGGCAGAGTCTGGTCTACAACAGCTAGTTCCAGGACAGGTACCAAAGCAACATAGAGAAACCGTGTCTCAAAATGTGTGTGTGTGTGTGTGTGTGTGTATGTATGTGTGCGTAACATTTTATCTTGCAATATTTTAGACGAAATATCAGAACTTACAGAAGTATGTCCCTATTACCCACTTCTTGACAGTTGTAACTTGTACACATGATAAAGGCCCAGATTGTTCAGCCGCCAGTTTTATCTGAAAAAGAAAAATTACTTTTACATTTTGTGTCCATATTTTCCAGCCCCAGCATAATTTACTCGTTTGTGTGGATCCAAGTTTCCATAGCTATGATTTCTTGAGCTTGCAAAATGTCATTTATCATGTCCTATGTTGCCATTTTCCTGGTCGTAACTCCCCTCACTTTTTGTCTCAGTTTATAAAGGATGTTTTTGCAGAACATTATAAACATAGCTTTGACATATCAGTTGCTGTAGTCTTTATATTACAGTTCTCTGGATAAACAAAAGCAGTGGGATATGTTTATTGATGCATGGAAGGAGATATATTAGAAAGATAGCTTCTGTGAACTTAGCAGCTGAGACATCCCACACCAGTCGTCTGAAGCTGAAGACCCTGAAATGATGGTGACATGACTCAGTCCAAGGGCAGCCGGAAAGACAACGATGTCACTTTTTGTTCTGGGCTAGACGCTTGGAAACCTGACGAGATGGTCTCTGGAATAGGTCCTGAAAGCTGACATCTGCGGAGCCTGGACTTGTACTGTGCAGGGTGTGCTCCCATTCTTGGGAGTGGGTGCTGACTGGGATGAGGTGGAAATTTTATGAAACACATAATACTTCTCCAGTCTTTGTATAGTTGTAAAAATCATCGAGTCCAACCATCTTTATAAAATGTATCAATTTCCACTATTTTTCATGCGTACAGTTCTATAGCATTGAGCTCACTTAACATTTTTGTACAATGAATTGAAAATATTTTAAGTGTGTACAAAATATTGAATTTGGCTCAATTCTTTCTTTCTTGTTTTCCTAGGTTGTCCCTGGGGAGTGTACAGTGAAGCATTGTGTGGTTACAGGAATGAGTGGGGTAGATTTCTCTCTTACATTATGCTCGGAAAACAAATATAACACCCTCACTGGGAGTGTAGTGTGATTGTGAATATGTGCCACTGGAAATTACATCCTGGGGAGTTAAACAGTTTGGGAAGTATTGAGGATGTGGCAAATAAGTAGGTAGTTTGAAGGATATATAAGATCCATTTTTGCATTTCTTAATAGATTTTTTTCATACAATGCATGCTGATTATGGTTGCCCTCCCCCCTACACACACTCCTCCCAGTTCCTTCCTACTTCCCTCTCATCCAAATCTACACCCAGTCTGTCTCTGTTAGGAAATAGACAAGCGAGCATCTAAGGGATTAGAATAAAATAAATAAAAACAAATCGGAATACAATAAAACAACCAAACAAGAAAATGAGCTAAAGAAAATGCATATAGATGCAGAGACACACATGTTCACACACTCAAGAACCCCATGAAAAACAAACCTGGAAGTCATAATATGTATGCAAAGGACCAGTAAGGTGGAGGTGGGGAGGACAGTTTGACTTAACAAAGAGCAAAAACTCTAACAGTCCCATTGAGTTCACTTCGTGTTGAGCATCTACTGCAGGGCATGCAGTTTACCCTTCAGGACAGTTTGTTCCCCCAGTGAGACTCCACTGGGGAAAACTGTTCTCTTTTGCAAGTGGCTGCCAACTGGAAACAGCGTCCAGATTAGGGATTGGGGTGTATGTCCACTTCTGCTTTCAGCCCTAGGCACCCATCAGGTGCAGCCCCTTGCAGGCCCTGTGGATGCTGCCTCAGTCTCGGGAGCGTATATGTTTGCTAGCTCCATTGTGTCTAAAAGGCCTTGATTCCTTAGCATCTTCCACCCCTCTAGCTCTTCTGCTCTTTCGACCTCCTCTTCCACAGAGTGCTCTGCACCCTGGGAGCGAGGGGGGGGGTGATGAAGACATCCCTTTCAGAGCTGAGTGTTCCAAGGTCTCTCAATCTCTGTTTGTTGTCTGGCTGTGGGTCTCTGTGTCTGTTCTCATCTGCAGGCTAGACGCTTCTCTGATAATGGATAAACAAGGCACAGATGATCTCTGGGTATAGCAGAATGTCCTTAGGAGTTATTCCGTTGCTATGTTCCTTCAACAGAACAGTAGCATTTGGTTTTCCCCTAGGGCCCTGGTTCTTGACCACTCAAGCAACATTGGGTGTGGGTTCCATTTCATGAAGTGGGCCATAACTCAAATCAAAAATTGTTTGGTGACTCCCACAAGCTTTGTGCCACTACTGCACTAGCATACTTTGTAGGCAGGTCACTCTTGTAGACTGAACGGTTTGTAGCTGGGTTGGTGTTTGCCTTTCTCCTTTGGTAGCATACATAGTACCTAACAGTATCATGAATATTAGTCTGTAGGGAAGGCTCTACGTAGGCCCCAGCTCAACTTTTCTGTGTTAAACGAGTTGTGTAGGTGTCTTCAGCAACAGGGCCTTACTGTCAGTTTGCTGAGAGCCTTGGCAATAGCCTGCATTGTTTGTGGGTTCTGATGGGGCCCATTTTGTAGTTGAAATTTTTTTTTTGGCTGCCAACCAGCTTCCAAATAAAGACATGGAGACTTATTATTAGTTATGAATGCTTGGCCTTAACTTAGGCTTGTCCCACTAGCTCTTTTAACTTCATTTAACCTGTTTCTGTTCATCTATTTTTTGCCTCCAGACTTCTTACCTTTCTTTCATTCTGTATGTCCTACTTCCCTGCTTGCTTCATGTCTGGCTGACCCCCTGATGTCTCCCTGGCATCTCCTTTTCTATCCCCTGACCCCAGCCTAAATCCCTCCTCCTCCTCCTGCTTACTTCTCCTGTCCAGAGGTCCCACCTATATCTCCTCCCTCACTATTGGCCATTCAGCTTTTTATTAGACCAATCAGATGCTTTAGGCAGGCAAGGTAGAACAGCAACATATCTGTACATTCTTAAACAAATGCAACACATCTCTATATAGTTAAACAAATGCAACACATCTCTATATAGTTAAACAAATGCAACACATCTCTATATAGTTAAACAAATGCAACACATCTTTGCATAGTTAAGTAAATATTCTTTTTTATTGATATTTATTGAGCTCTACATTTTTCAATGCTCCCCTCCCTGGCTCTCCCTTCCCCCCTTCAACTCTCCTCCAATGTCCCCATGCTCCCAATTTACTCAGGAGATCTTGTCTTTTTCTACTTTCTACTTCCCATGTAGATTAGATCTAGGTAAGTCTTAGTGTTCACATTGTTGTCTAAGTTCTCTGGGACTGTGGTTTGTAGGCTGGCTTTCTTTGCTTTATGTTTAAAAATCACCTATGCGGGCTGGAGAGATGGCTCAGTGGTTAAGAGCATTGCCTGCTCTTCCAAAGGTCCTGAGTTCAATTCCCAGCAACCACATGATGGCTCACAACCATCTATAATGAGGTCTGGTGCCCTCTTCTGGCCTGCAGACACACACAGACAGAATATTGTATACATAATAAATAAATAAATGAGAAAGTCTATATTTAAAAATAAATAAATAAAATAAAATAAATAAAAACCACCTATGAGTGAGTACATGTGATAATTGTCTTTCTGAGTCTGGGTTACCTCACTCAAAATAATGTTTTCTAGCTCCATCCATTTTCCTGAAAAATTCAAGCTGTCGTTATTTTTTTTCTGCTGTGTAGTACTCCATTGTGTAAATGTACCACATTTTCCTTATCCATTTTTTGGTCAAGGGGCATTTAGGTTGTTTCCAGGTTCTGGCTATGACAAACAAAGCTGCTATGAACATAACTATGCCAATACACATGTCCTTGTGGCACAATTGAGCATCTTTTGGATATATAACCCAAAGTGGTATTACTGGGTCTTAAGGAAGGTTGTTTCCTAATTTTCTGAGAAATCGCCACACTGACATCCATAGGGGTTGTACCAGCTTGCATTCCCACCAGCAATGCACGAGTGTTCCCTTTTCCCCACAACCTCTCCAGCATAAGTTGTCATCAGTGTTTCTGATCTTAGCCATTCTTACAGGTGTAAGATGGAATCTCAGAGTTGTTTTGATTTGCATTTCTCTGATGACTAAGGATGTTGAACATTTCCTTAAGTGTTTTTCAACCATTTTAGATTCCTCTGTTGAGAGTTCTCTGTTTAGGTCTGTACTCCATTTTTTATTGGATTATGTGTTCTTTTGGTGTTCAATTTCTTGAGTTCTTTGTATATTTTAGAGATCATACCTCTGTCTGATGTGGGGTTAGTGAAGATCTTTTTCCATTCTGTAGGCTGTCATTTTGTCTTGTTGACCGTGTCCTTTGCTTTACAGAAGCTTTTCAGTTTCAGGAGGTCCCATTTCTTAATTATTTATCTCAGTGTCTGTGCTGCTGGGGTTATATTTAGGAAGTGGTCTCCTGTGTCAATGAGTTCAAGTGTACTTTCCACTTTCTCTTCTATAAGGTTCAGTGTGGCTGGCTTTATGTTGAGGTCTTTGATCTATTTGGACTTGAGTTTTGCGCATGGTGGTAGATATGGATCTATTTTCATTCTTCTACATGTTGATATCCAGTTATGCCAACAAGCACCATTTGTTTAATATGCTTTCCTTTTTCCATTTGATATTTTTTGCTTCTTTGTCAAATATCAGGTGTTTGAAGGTGTGTGGATTAATATCTGGGTCTTTGATTCAGCAGTTGTTTTCTTGATGTGCAGTTTTTTGAGGTCTTAATTTATTTTGGATATTAGCTCTTTATCAGGTATATAGTTGATATGTCTTTTCTCATTTTGTAGGCTACCTCATTTTGAGGTCTTAATTTATTTTGGATATTAGCTCTTTATCAGGTATATAGTTGATATGTCTTTTCTCATTCTGTAGGCTACCTCATTGTCCAAATGACAGTATCCTTTACTATCAAGTAGCTTTTCAGCTTCAGGAAGTCCCACTTATTAGTTGTTGATCCTAGTGCCTGCACTAATGGCGTTCTGTTCAGAAAGTTTTTTCCTGTTCCCCACTTTTTCTTCTATCAGGCTAGCTCAGTGTATCTGGTTTTATGTTAAGGTCTTTGATCCATTTGGAGTTTTGTGCTAAGTATGTATCTGTCTTGCTTGCAGCTATCCAATTAGACCACCACAATTTGTTGAAGTTGCTGACTTTTTTCCATTTTGTCTTTCTGACTTCTTTTCCAAAAAGCAGGTGTCCAGGGTTTTTTATGTTTCCATATGAAGCTGAAATTGTTCTTTCAAGTTCTGTGAAGAATTATGTTTGAAATTTGGTGGGAATTGCATTGAACCTGTAGATTGCTTCTAGTGGGATTGCCATATTTACTATATTAGTCCTACTGATGAGAGCTCTTTCCATCTTCTGATAGCTTCTGCAATTTCTTTCTTGAAAGACTTGAAATTTTATCATACATGTCTTCCACTTGATTGGTTAGACTCACCCCAAGATTCTTTTATATCTGAGGCTCTTGTGAAAGGTATTTCCCTGATTTCTTTGGCAGTCTGTTTGTCATTTGTTTATAGTGGGGCTACTGATTTTTGTGATTTTTCTGATCTGATATTATGTATTCCTGTGTTTTCTTGGGTGTGAAGTGTTCCTTCTAGTACCTTCTATAGAGCTGGATCTGTAGATAGAGCTTAAATATAATTTTATCATGGAATATCTTTCTTTCTCCATCTATTATTGAAATTTGGCTAGGAATAATAGTCTGAGCTAGCATTTACTGTCTCTTAGAGTTTGTAGAACATCTGTCCAGGCCCTTCTGGTGTCTAGTGTTTAGAATTTCCACTGAAAAGTCAGATGTTGTTTTAATAAGTCTGCCTTTATATGTAATTTGGTCTTTTTCCCTTAAAGCTCTCAATATTCTTCTTTTTCTTTACATTTAGTGTTTTGTTTATTATGTGCTAGGGGACTTCATTTACTGGTCTGGCCTAGTTGGTATTCTGTACGCTTCTTTTACCTTGATAGGCGGCTGCTTCTTCTTCTTCTTCTTCTTCTTCTTCTTCTTCTTCTTCTTCTTCTTCTTCTTCTTCTTCTTCTTCTTCTTCTTTCTTCTTCTTCTTTCTTCTTCTTCTTCTTCTTGTGTAGCTTTGGAGCCTGTCCTGGAACTAGCTCTTGTAGACCAAGCTGGCCTCGAACTCACAGAGATCCACCTGCCTCTGCCTCCCGAGTGCTGGGATTAAAGGCGTGCGCCACCACTGCCCCACAAGGAAATTTTCTCCTCTGATTTTGTTGAAAATATTTTCTGGGTCTTTGACTGGATTTCTTCTCCTTCCTCTTTTCCTGTTATTTGTGGATTTGGTCCTTTCATGTGTCTCAGATTTCCCGAGTGTTTTGTGAGCGAGGCTTGCCTCTGAGGTTCCTGTTCAAGTTTCTAAAATTTTCACTGCCAGTTTCCCTCAGTTGGAGTTTTCTTTATTGATTCTGTTTCCACTTGCAAGTCTTGAATTGTTTTCTTCATTTCACTGTTTGTATTCTCATAGACTTCTTTCATAGATTTATTCATTTCCTGTTTATTGACCTCTAACATATTCATAAAGACTATTTTAAGGTCTTTTCTTCTTTCTTTCCTTCTTTTTTTTTTTTTTTTCTGAGACAAGGTTTCTCTGTGCAGCTTTATTGACTGTCCTGGAACTAGCTCTTCTAGACCAGGTTGGTCTCGAACTCATAGAGATCCGCCTGCTTCTGCCTCCCGAGTGCTGGGATTAAAGGCGTGCACCGCTGCCACCCCGCTTTAAGGTCTTTTCCTTATGCTTCAGCTATATTGCATGTTTTAGTAGTAGAGTTGCTGGGATTAGTGGAGACATATTTTCCTGGCTGTTGCTGTGTTTTTACATTGGTATCTAAGTGTCTGGGTTTCAGATGATTGTAATTCTAGGCACTGGTATCTGGTCTTCTCTTTATTGGATGTGTGTTCAATTCCTTGGTTTCTGTTGTCCTTTCTGGTTCTTAGGAGAGTGTGGTGGGTGTGGGTTGCCTGGAATGGAATGCTTCTGAGAGCCTGCCAGGTGTGGTCATGGGTGGCTCTGAGTAGAATACATTTCCTGGTGGTGGGAGCTGACACTTAGTGATGGAGATGGGCTAGGAGGGAAGGGGGTTCTCCTGGAGGGGGCAAAGCAGGGTGTGCCACCAGGGTCTGGGAATGGGGGTAGAAAGGGAGTTGAGGCCACAGCCAGTAATCTGCTACAGAGCTGGGGATGAGACTGAGGGTTTGGGCTTGGGGGAGAGCAGGGAGAGTGAAGCTCTGAAGCTTGCCTATCAGTTGTTAGCTATCCCTTTCTGGTTGGAATGGTGGCCAGCTGTCCCATGGGTTCCAGGAGTGCCGCAGAAGCCGGAGGCTGAGACGAAGGGATGGGTTGGTGAGGAGGCCGTAGGAAATCTAAGCCATCTGCTGGAGATGGAGGCAGAGAGGGAGGGAGGCCACAGCAAGTGTTCTGCTACACATCTGTGGATGAAACCAGGGCATGGCGGGGGGGGGTAGGGAAGGCTGCAGATCGCCTCCCTGCTTCCCTGGCCCCCTTTGCTAAACGAGGTAAAAAGTTAGAAGCAGCATCAGGGCAGCTTGTGAGGAAGAGCCAGGGAGAGCCCAGGAATGCAGAAGAGGAGGCAGGCTAGTCCTGAAGGGCCTGCAGTCAGCAGGCAGGACTCAGACCTCTGTCCACAGCCAGAGTGAAGCCGCAAAGCATTTAACTGATTGAAGATTTTGAGTTCACTTGTGTTGCTGCGGACGATGAGAGAGCAAAGTGCTAGTTGCAGTTGGAGGGGGCCATAATAGTGGAGGGAAGTTGAAGACATGGGAAGGGACTAGAAAGCAGTGTGAGTACGCAGCTTCTGGGTAGAGAAGCTGTCTCCTGAGAAGAGGGCGGAGAACTAGGGGAGGAAAATGATGCACAGAGTTCAGTGTTGGAGGCCCCTTCAAGCTGCTCTAGAAGGCAGCTGTATAGGTGAGGATCCCAGGAGAGAAATCAGGCATGTAAGTGGTAAATGACATAAAAATTCATTACTGTCTGATGTCATGCTCTCCCGCCTTGTATCATCTTCACTTGACTTTCATTTCTCCAGAGCTGCAGGAATGAATTCTGCTAATGCCGTCGACACGGCTTCTCTTCCTACCACTTAGGGAGATATAAATGTTTCCTTCCTTGCCTTGACCTTCGCCCTCAGGATGCAAGCCCAAATCCTAGCAGAAAAGCCTGAGACTGCTCGTTCGCAACGCATGTATAAGAGGTTTAAATCCAACTGTAGTCTAAACTCTCCCTGCACCGAGGGAAAGCTGCATCCCACGTGGTAGTGAAATTCACAGGGTTCCATGGCTGTGGGGAGGAGGGTGTGAGTGGAATTTGCCCTGTGGAGTGGAACCAGGCCAGTTCTGGGCATTTCATTACTTTGAGTTGGCTTCCTCCTCCTCCTGCTAAGCACAGAGAGCTTACCAGTCAGGAACCCGTACCCCACGCTGTTTGATCTTAGAGCTCTAAATGCTGAGAGCATGTTTTTACAGACAATCTATTGAATAATCAGAAATGGTCAAAAGAGGGCTATGGTTGTAGCTCTGTGATCAAGCTCTTGCCTAGCATTGATTCTCCATCCCCGCCTAAAGAAGAAAGCAAGCAAATAATCCCAAGGGAACGACTCCTGGAGTGTGAATTTGGACAAACAACTTTATATAGATGCCAAGTTAAAGAGCGCTTGCTATTTAATTTGGGCTACTCACAAACACCTGTAAGCCAGTTTTTCTTGAAAAAGCGTCTGAAAATGTCTTCATTCTTCTGGTGTGCCAGTGATCGTTAAGGGATCCAACAGTAATTTTAGGTGGACTTGTCAAGTGCTATTCAGAGAACCCATTAGTCACCGCTGACTAATTCCTGGAGTCTTCAAAGGTGCTTGGGTGGAACAGAATTGAGAAGGAAAAATCTATTAGTTGTCTGTATAGACTTCAGGTCCTCCTGACATTTGAGAGGTGTTTGAGCCTTGACAATTCAAGTCTAGCTTTTCCTCATGGAAGTCTGGACAAATAGAAATCTGTCTTTTGCATGTGAACTTATTTTTGATGTCTCTAATTAAAAACCAAAGAGGAGAGGAGGAGGAGGAGGAGGAGGCAGAGGAGGAGGAGGAGGCAGAGGAGGAGGTACAAAACAGCATGCCCACTTTTGCCCTCTAAGGAGAGGCACGTGTGGGAATTAAAGTGCGGGGGGAGGGGAAAGGCCTGACCTCTTAGGCCCTGGACCCTCCTTCCCCCCAGCACCTGCTTCCCAGCCTCCTCCTGTGCTTTTTGTTGACCTGGGGTGCACAGCCCCTTCATATCTTTAGTGCCAGGAAGTTATTCCCAGGCCTGAATCTCCTGCCTAGGGTGAGTTTTCAATACTGAAGGGAACCTGCTTTTCCTTACTGACAAATTCCTCTGAACCTTGTTTCTTCCCTGGAGCTTCTGGAGGACAGAATTTTGTTGTTGTAGTTTGTTTGTTTGTTTGCTCGTCTTGTTAAAAATATCATGGTATCATTTGTGGCAGCATCGTGAGAGAGAAATCTTACTCATATCTAACTGCGGTCCTGTTGCCGAGGGCAGCCCCGTGCTGGGAGCTCTCCTAGCCTTTGAGTGACTCCATGAATGACTGTCCCCCCGAGAAACACCACAGAGAAAGGGGCCACGCTTGTTTCACTTCACTGCTAACAGACACCAGTAACAGTGTGTGTGGTTTTCCTCTTATTCGTTTTTATTGTTTGAGATTTCCTATATGCATATGATGTGTTTTGATCAAGTCTAAACTGAATTCTCTCCCTTCCAATTCTTCTAGCCTCCCAACATAGATATTTAGTTATTTAAAAAAGGATCATCTGTATCACAGGAGCACTGCCTCATGGTTTCCTTCCATTTTAACGGAAGCCCTGAAGAGAGCTCACCGTGATAAATGCTTGACATGCAAGTGTGAGACCTGAGTTTGATCCCCAACACCCATGTAAATACCACATGGGTGTTTGAGATTCCATCACTGGATAGGGCTGGGGTCTCTGGAGCTCATTGGCCAGCCAGCCTACTAATCAAGGAGCCCCAAATCCCAGTAAGAGACCTTTCTGGAGTAAAACTACGATGCCTGTGTTATTCTTTTTTAAGGATATAAGGGGGGACTGGGGGAAGGCCGGTCCCACGAGGGGTAGCAGCAGGTGACCCAAGGTCTCAGCGGGTCCCCTGAGGCCTTGGTGGATCACCTTGGT
The DNA here is from genome assembly GCA_004026605.1 of Ondatra zibethicus. NCBI lineage: Eukaryota > Metazoa > Chordata > Mammalia > Rodentia > Cricetidae > Ondatra > Ondatra zibethicus. Next base: position 15,958 of record PVIU01002625.1, read on the forward strand.
GGGTGAGAGACAGACAGATACATCATGCAGAGAAAGTTTGGATATAGAGTTTATTTAGTGGGTTATGGGAGAGAAGGGAAAGGGGGAAGGGAAGAAGCAGGGAGGAGAGGGGGGGAGAGAACAGAAGTTAACTCTTTAGGAGAGAGACGGAAAGAGAGAAAGCAGGCAGGCTGGAGGAGGCGGGATATCCACTTCCCTCTGTGGAAGGGGAGGGGTTTGGGGAGGGCGGGGCTTGTCTCTTAAAGGGGCAGGGTATCCAGGTGACAGACCAGGCCCGCAAATCATAACAGCCTGTATTCATGCTCTCTCTCTCCCTTCTTCCCTTTCTCCCTCTTTCCTCTTTCTCTCTAATACTAACACACACACACACACACACACACACACACACACACACACACACACACACGATGGGGATTACATGAAGCTATCTGAAACTTTCAGTGCTTTTGCATAAGCTAGCCATTAGAAAATACTTCCCTTTTGTCAGAGAGCTGCACACAGTGGTTCAGAAGTTTAGCTGTGGAAACCAACAGCCTGGCTCCAATCTGGACCCCTCTCTTTACTCCTCGTATTGGTTATTTTTCTGCTGCTGCGATAAAACACTGTGACCAAGGCAACACATGGGCTCACAGCTGCAACAGACTCAGCAAGGTAGCCAAGCAGTGAGCTGAGAGCCGACATCTTGAATAAGCACAAAGTACAAAGAGCCAACTGGAAATGGCACAAGTCTTTAAACTCTGAAAGCTTGCCTCCAACAAGACCACACCTCTTAAACAATCCCCAAACAACATCACCAACTAGGGACCCATTCAAATACTTGAACCCATGGGGAAATTCACATTCAAATGGCCACATTCCACTCCCTGGCACCTATAGTCTTGGGGCCATATCATAATGCAAAATGCAATTTCTTGATCGTAACCTCTTATAAAATCAAAAAACAAATTGTATATTTCCAACGTATACTGTCACAGACTATGCATTACTATTCCAAAAAGGAGAAATGGGACATAATGAGGAAATACTGGGTGGGTCTTATCCTGAGGTCGCCCTTCCCTTTATTTCAGTGCAGATCAGGCCTCTACTTATTGGCGCTAATCTCCTTCTCTCTCTCTCTCTCTCTCTCTCTCTCTCTCTCTCTCTCTCTCTCTCTCTCAGAACAAGTGTTAACTGCAGCATTAGTTTTCAGGTGCTCTATTTCCCTTTACACTGTACATTTTTATTTCTTTCTTCCCTACTTGGTATTTTTCACTGTAGACCCACATAATAGTCATGAATAATAGCCACCCCACATATATCAATATCAATATTATGCTGCTTCCACCAAAGAAAGTAGTCCATTACTTTTTCATTTAGCCTCAGACAAATTCTTAGGACAACAGCAGAAAGAAGCCACATTTTTGACAAAATATTACAGGGACAATCTCTAGGCCAGTTGTTAATATTGTTCCTCTCAGAAACCTCTTGAGCTGGGCCCCACAGTCTGCATTGGCCCCAGGATTACTGCCTTCAGAGCTCCTACTAGGATGGCCCATTAAGCTCGGCTTATGGATTCAAACACATTTCTAGTATAATATTCCAGAATCTTTTAATATTCCTCCAAAAAACAGTATGATCAAGTTGTGAACAACGACATCCCACTCCTGGTTCGAAATTCTTAATTAGTTCCTTTTCTATGTTGTGGTAAAACACTGTAATCAGGCCACTATAGAAGAAACACTTTGTTTGGACTTAAAGATGCAAAGTATTAAGAGTACATGATGTCAGAGAAGCCATGGTAGCAGGCAATATGTATGGCAGCTGGAGCAGCAAACCGAGAGCGCACATCTTGAGCAAGCCAAAGTAGAGAGATACAATGGGAAACAACGTGAGTCTTTAAATCTCAAAGCCTCCCTTCATTGGTATATTTCCTCCAACAAGGCCACACCTACTCGACATCCCTAAACAGCACCACCAGCTGGGGACCAAGTGATGAAATACATGAGATTTGAAGTATGAAAATTCTCACTCGAACCACCACACGCCTTTGTGTGCCTCAGTTTACTCATCTGTGTGTGGAGACAAGTGACAGTACCTCTCTTATAGGATTGTTTTGCATATTAACTTAGTTTCTATAGATGAAGTGTTAAAAACCATTTTGTGATATATGGGCTCAATAAATATGGATAAGATAGTGTGATAGTGGTGGTAGGACTGATCAATAATGTCATTAAGATACCGATCAGTAGAAGAATACCTGCTTACCATACACAGTGCTCAGATTTTGATCCCCAGCACAATTAAAACAACAACAACAACAATAATAGTCATAGAATGTTTTGCAATTGGATCATTCCAGTTGATTAAATGTTTTTATTTTATGTTATTTACTGTTTTTAATTGAACTATATAATTTCCCCCCTTTGCCCTTCCTTCCTCCCTTCTCCTCTTCCACCCTCCCCTCTGCTGATTAAGTGTTTTAACATTTCTTCCTCAAAATGTTTGGAATAACTTCATCTTTTTTGTTGCGTAAGATTTTCATATTAAGTAATTTTCCAAAAATAAGGCTTATTAAGAAATATGATAGCTGGGTGTGGTGGCACACACCATTTATCCCAGCACTCTGGAGACAGAGACAGGTAAAGCTCTGTGAGTTCAAGGCCAGCCTGGTCTACATAGAGTTCAGTGAGATCTTGTATCACAGGAAGAGGAGAAAAGGGCAATGTGAATTAATTCCTGCATGGCTTATATTTATATTGTGAAAATTTTAGTTCCATGAAGATAATGAGTCAAGTTTTTTTTTTCCAAGTCCATAGCAGATAAGGTTTTCTGTTTGAAATATTTCTATAATATTGTTGCCCATATTTGGATATTTGCCATGTGTTTTCTCAAGGAAAAGATTAGTAAAATATTATGTGTCATTTAAAATCATAGAAAACTACTAATAATTAAAGATTTACTTCCTTGAAGGAATATTTTCCTATATTTTAAGAGACTGCTTCACATAGAGCTCAGTAATATTTCTGTTTGTTTTTCTTTTTCACATGATGAATTCTGAAGTGTGGGATTAAAAAATTCAGTCATAAAGAATTATTTCTAGGTCTCTCTTAAGAATAAATTAAGGAGCTGGAGAGATGGCTCAGCAGTTAAGAGCACTGGCTACTATTCCAGAGGACCCAGGTTCAAATCCCAGCACACACTTGGCAGCTCACACCTGTCTGTAACTCCAGTTCCAGGACTTCTGACTCCCTCCCACAGATATGCATGTAGGTAAAACACCAATGAACATTAAATAAAAATAAATTATATATAACTTATACATATATATATAGTAAGAGAAAGAGTTAGGAGTGCTGAGAAAAGAAAATAAAGCCTTTAACTATATTCCACACCCAAACTGAAAATCCAACAGAAATCTGGACTTTGGGCTGGAGTGAAACCACACTTAAAAGTCTTCCTCATTGCCAGTCTGTGAGCTCATTTTTGTCCTTTCTGAGCTTGGCTGCTGCTGCAGAAAAACTAGTCAACAAGCCACTTGTAGTTTCCTAAACTTCACTGCAGTTTCTGTGTGGTTTTCTGCTCTTCTGACTTGAAAAGGCAACTATCGTTACAAATAAAGAGTGAATATGGAAAACAGTGTAGGAGCAGCAGACAAGGTGTCTGGACTCTCTCTCTCTCTCTCTCTCTCTCTCTCTCTCTCTCTGCATTGGGCACTCCGGTGGTAAGCTGGAGCAGGACAGAGGGGACTGTTCTGAATGACTTGTCCTGCTTTCAGTCCAAGCCCAGGAAGCCACTGGCCTTGGGATTCAGGTTGGTGTCCCTTACACTTTCTCAACCCACCAACCTATTTTATATTTTATATTTTATTTTATTTAGCAAAAGCTTCACTACCAGGTTGTGGGGTGAGCAGAAAAAAAAAATCTCTTGAATCATGTAGATAATGGTAGAAAATAAGCAATTGAAAAGGAAAAACAAATAAGAATTAGAGTGTTTTTTAAAATACAAGGTATTTAACTTGGAAGGATTGCAGGGTTTAATCAAAAACTTCCAGGAAAACCACAAAACTGAATCAATTATTTAATCTAAACAGACACAATAAAAAAGCTCTATGTGACCTTTGGGCTTTCAAGGGTCTCCCCAGTGTTTGTCCTGGTGATGTATTGTTGCAAAGATACTGGTTACAAAGTGTAACCTTGCTCTGTAGCCCAGGTAGTGTGATGACAGTGGCTTCTGCTGTCTACTCTGTTTAGCCTGACTTCTCTGTGGTATGGACATGTGTGGTGGTGATTATCCAGAATTGCTCACATGTAAAATCTTCTGCTTCTTAGATTCTCACCGGACGGAAGGTTAATCGTGTCATGTAGTGAGGATAAAACGATTAAAATTTGGGATACTGCGAGCAAGCAATGTGTCAATAACTTCTCGGATTCTGTAGGGTAAGTTCATTCTCTTCACACGTTTATATGGATCTGCCCTCTAAGGAGATACTGTATTATAAACAATCCAAACTTTAAAACGAAGGTAAAGAAGTTGAAACGTCAAACCGTCCTATTCTTTCTTCCTAGGTTTACAAATTTTGTGGACTTTAGCCCTAATGGTACATGCATAGCTTCTGCGGGTTCTGATCACACAGTGAAAATCTGGGATATTAGAGTGAACAAATTACTCCAGCACTACCAAGGTAATGGTTTCCCCAACCAGAAAGAAGTTTCACTGTGGGACGGCTGCTATGGGAAAGGCTAGCTTCTATCATGAGCCTCCTCCTTTGCCTTCCTAAGTGCTAGGATTATAAGTATGCACCACCATGCTTTATTTATGAAATCATGACTTTATTTTTACTCTGAAGACAACCCCCTAGAAAATTATCTAGGAACAATTTTCTCTGAAGGCATAGCTGAGTAATCATCTAGTGACTATTCTTAACTGTCCCTAGTCGCTGGCCTGAAAGTTGTCCCCATTGATCTGATCCTGGGTCAGCTAGGGAGAGGAGATGAAGTACAACAAGGAGCCAGTGTCCAGAAGACTCCCTAAAAGCCATCCTTCCCTTTGGAGCCGAATTTAAGTGAATAAGAAGCAGAGACAGACCTTAGGCTAGACGTCATTCTTAATTCAATTCTGTCTGTCCTGTGGGCGATAGCTTGGCATCTTGATAATGCTTAGGTCGTTTTGTTAGAGAATGTATTTATACAGAATATTAGCATACAACAGTCAAAAAATCTACAAGGAAAATAGAAGTCACTAACAATAAGAACAAATATTTAAAGACATATGGGATTCAGAAGTCCACATTAGGGTCTTTTTTTCCTGAGTTTGATTCTAAGTGCTTTGGACAAGGATCAAGACTGAGGGAACCATAAGTCTTAGAACACTCATATTTAGAATTCTGCCAGATGTTGAAAAACTGAGGCTGGAGTCATGGCTTAGTAGTTAAGAGCACTTGCTGATCTTGTAGAAGACCTGGGTTTAGTTCCCAACACCCACATGGCAGCTCACAGCTTCCTAAAACTCCAGTTGCAGGAGATCTAGTATCCCTCTCTGGCCTCTGTGGGCACCAGGCACACACACACACAGTACACTTACATACATGCAAACATAACATTTTATGCATAAAATGTTAAAATAAATAATTTTTTTTGTTAGGAATTTTCCTAACGCCGATGCAAAAATCCCAATCAAGCCAAATGCCAACGAGCCAAATTGGGGGGGGGGCGCCACAAAGGAACTTTCTGGGGAGCAGTTTAAATAGACTGGGGGAGTGGTCAAGGTTTGGCAGGCACAGGGACGGAGCCTCCAAAGATGGAGGCCAGACACCGGGAGTTACACTTTTTATAAAAAAGGAAATTGAACAATTGCCAAAATGGCCTTGGTAATTTTACTGCATTCAGTATTATGATAGACAGCATTATGACTATTAAGCTGTCCTAATTCTCTTCTCAGAAATACACTTAAATTTGCATCCATTAAGTGGAGGTATAATTTATCAATAACAAGCTACTTTATATAGAAGTTGTTTAATTTTGTCTTTTTATACATTTTTTTATTTTTGAGATTATAATAAAATTATATTATTCCCCCTTCCCTTTCCTGCCTCCAAAGCCAAACTTTCACATGAACTCTTCGCCCCACCCCACCCTCCCCTACTTTCTTTCAAATCATTGCCTCTTTTTCTTTGTTGTTAAACGTGTGTCTCTGTGTGTGTATGTGTATTCCTAAAATCATAAATATAACCTGCTCAGTCTGTATAATGTTACTTGTATGTACACAACACAACTCCTCCATCTTTTGTCTTCTAAGAATAAACAAAGGTTTTCTAAATAAAGTGGATGGATTTGTTTGGAGATGTCCCCTGTAGGTGGAGTTTTTTCTGTGTTCTGGCAGTGGTTCCCAAATAACCATAAGAGACCTAATATTAATTTTAAATGCCTAGCCAATAGCTCAGATTTGGTTTTAGCTAGCTCTTATAACTTAATCCATTTCTATTAATTGATGGTGTCCCAAGGCTCCTTTACCTGTTATACACACTTCTCATCCTGCTTGCTCTGCGTCTCATGGCGTCTCCCAAGACTCCATCCTTCCTCTTCCCAGCATCCTCCTTGTCTGGTTCTCCCACCTAATCTCTTCCTCTCCACCTCTAGGCCAGTCAGCTCTTTATTAACCAGTAAGAGTAATACATGTTTACAGTGTACAAAGGTAGTTCCCCTTAGGTACCCATTGTCCATGCTTTTAAAGACTAGGGAAGCACGCTTGGAGGACATAATGCGAGGTTAATTTTGCTTAGAAATAATAGTCAAGAATACAAGTGGGAGGGGGCACTGGAGAGATGGCTCAGTGGTTAAGAGCAGTGCCTGCTCTTCCAAAGGTCCTGAGTTCAATTCCCGGCAACCACGTGGTGGCTCACAACCATCTGTAATGAGGTCTGGTGCCTTCTTCTGGCCTGGAGACATACACACAGACAAATACTGTATACATAATAAATAAATAAATATATAAAAAAAAGAATACAAGTGGGAACTCGTGACTACAGGCCTGGGAAAGGTTAGTACCACTAACAGTTCTAGAGGGCATAGGGGAGATGGTTAGTGGGTACAGTGTTTGCTGTTTAAGCATGAGGACCAGAGTTAAAATTCCCAGGATTCATAGAAGCCCAGCGCAGCAACACACATCCATAACCCCAGTTCTCTGTGTTTTTCACATAATATGTAGATGAAATTCTGACATACACCCTATTTCCAGACATAGACATATAACGTACTAACTGTCATGGAATTGCTTGATCGTTTTGAGGGCCTTATCCTCAGCAGATACTTGGACAGACCTTGACTTTGTTAAGACTCAGTCAAAGACCCTTCCCGTCAACAGAAAGCAGTGCTTCTGTGTCAACAGAGACACGTCTTTGTCCTTAATGCCAGTTCTTTCATTCTAAATGTTACTAAGAGCAGAACAAGAGCTTTTTCGAAAGTCTCACTGCTTTAATACAAAGAATTAGGTTCTATTCTTCAACAGTGCATTAACTTTTAACCTTAGAAAATCCTTTATAGCCGGGCAGTGGTGGCGCACACCTTTAATCCCAGCTCCTGGGAGGCAGAGCAGGTGGATCTCTATGAGTTCGAGACCAGCCTGGGCTACAGAGTGAGTTCCAGGACAGCTGAGGCCTGTTACACAGAGAAACCCTGTCTCAAAAAACCAAAAATAAAGAAAGAAAGAAAGAAAGAAAGAAAGAAAGAAAGAAAGAAAGGAAGGAAGGAAGGAAGGAAGGAAGGAAGGAAGGAAGGAAGGAAGAAAGAAAATCCTTTAGACAAATTTATATTTTGAAACACCTTTTCCAAAAGCTTTTTGAAGGTAGGTAATTGGTTTTTTGGTTGTGTTTGTTTTTTCTTTTTTTTTTTAACCTTTTATTAATTCTGGATTTCACATCATGCATTCCGATCCTACTTATTTCTGTCTCCCCTTGCATCCACCCTCTGCCCTTGCAACTTTCTCCCCCCAAATAAAAACCAAATTTAAAAGATAAACAAAGCAAAAACAAACAAAACCAAAAATAAAGAATCTTGTCATAGAAGCTGCAATATGGCCCACTGAGTCACACAGTTTACCCGTTAGTCATTCATCTTTACTTGCAAGGGTTCTAGGCAATTGGGTGGTTTTTGTGTGTGTGTTTTGTTTTTTTGTGCTGAGAATTAAACCGAGGGCCTTGCAACTCTACTACATCTCCAGTCCAAAAATTTCTTAATAAAATAAAATACCTTATTCCTTTTAATAGGTTTTTTAGTGTGAATAATAAAAGTCCAGGGAGAGATACGGTTGGGGTCCTTCCAAAGCACAGTGCTTTGTGGTTCCCTATGAGATCTCAGCACAGCATATGGCCTGACACCTCGTCAAGACTCTAGTCACCCAGCGCAGGCATCTCTTCTAGTCAGTCAGTTTCTAACTGGACGGTTGCTATAGGCCATTCAGTTTTCAGTCTCCATTCAGCCATCCATCATAGACTCGAATAGGGTAAATTATGGCACACAATAATGGTGTACGTGATTCACAGTGCAGTGCAGTCTTAGATAAGCCACCACAACGCTACAAAGGAAAAGTGAGAATACTCCGTAAGGGTTCCAAGATAGCACAAACTGCATATTCTATGGTTATACAAGCTACAGTAAGATATTCCAAACACTGCTATTTCTCTGTATACCTTATATCCACTCCCGACTAGTTACCAACACAGAATTACAGAATGCAGCCATCCCTATCATACCAGAAAATCCCAAATGTTTTAAAGACTCTATGGTGGCTCAGAAGACAAGGGGTCACAGAAACTCAAACTAGTTTAGAAGGAACTCAGACAGCTCCAAAGAGAAAAGAAAAGGGCGGAACTAAGGTGCATTGATTGGGAGAGCTCACAGGTCAGCATGCAGGGCCTGCAAAGGCCAACCGTTCCTTTCTCCACCTCGCCAAATCCAAGCAGAAAGCAGCTGAAAGCTGTCAGAGTGGAGAGATAAGGAAAGTTCCTGGAATAAAAATGATTCCAGCAGCTGTGTGGGCCCATCAGCCTCTCCTCTCCGCCCAGGCTGGGCTTGCTTGAGTTGGCTGATGCCAAAAAGATGTCTTCGATCCTGGTTCAGCTTCACAGAGTTGTAACCAGAGATTTTAGGACAGAAGTGTTGGCCCCAGCAACTCCTAAAAGCTCAGCTTGGCCACACATCCCCAGTGTGCCAATTAAAGAGACGAAGAAGGCTGCAAAGCCCAGTGAGATGTATCTGGCGTGGCCACATTGGGACAGAACAGATAAAGGGGTCTGGTGTCACGCCCCCACACCCAATCATCTTTTTAAAGATACTTTAAAACTGACGTGGGGAGTGTAAAAACAAGGTTACCGTCGTAGTTTTCAAACTCTGGTTGTCTGCTCTGTGTGAGAGTCAGTCACTTTTCCTAATAGGCGTCAGTACTTCTGTTGTTGTAAGAAACTTGACAGAAATAAACCTAAGACTCTGGAACAGCATCGTGTATAGAAAACATGCTTTTTGGATCATTGTACTATACTGCCTCCTATTGGAAGGATGGTTCCAGAAGTGAGTTCTCATGCTTAAACTCAGGGCTGTCCTACACACATGCCTCCACACTTGCCACTCCTTAATGCCAAGCCCCCAATTCCTCTTTAAGTGTAATTTGAGGCTGAATTAGAGAGCTTATATAAGCTGATGATAGTCAGCTATTAATTATTGGGGTGATATAGCCAAAGACTTTAAAGCTGTATACCCAATAAAATTCTCTTTATGCGACACACTCTCCTTTCTGAAGTGATTCTGCCTCATTAACTGGAAGCTTCGTGTCACATGATGTCAGAACACTTAACTCACTTAGGGGAGCTAGGATTTTGCAGTGACAGAGTCGCTGCTTCGGGCCAATTCTCGTTTTCACGGTAATGCTGCTCACAAAGCAATGGAAATGCTCCAAACTTCAGAGCCCCTCTCTGCAAAAGATTGATGGGGAAGAAGGCCAATTATATCAAACTACAGTTAGGATGGTCAAGACGTCATAAAGAAACCCTGAGTTGTTTGTGTTCATTTTCTGCCCTTTAGTTCACAGCTGCGGTGTGAACTGTCTGTCATTCCATCCTTCGGGTAACAGCCTGGTCACGGCCTCTTCTGATGGAACACTCAAGATTCTGGACCTCCTAGAGGGAAGGCTCATATACACACTTCAAGGACATACGGTATCAACACTGAGATTTCTGTTTTGTGATAGATGCTCTTCAAAGTTTGGTCCCATTTATTATATATGCCTTTCTTATATGATGCTGGTTCTCTGACAGCCTTTCACGCCTGCCTCCATCCCTCCTTTCCTGATTGGTGAGTTAAGAGCAGCTCAGCAATCAGAGCCTAACACCTTTTGCTCCCCTGCTTTTGGCTGGGAGCTTGCCCTTGGCTGGGTGCCTGTCCCTGCTGTTTTCCTCTGATAATTCTTGTGCAAAGACTTGTCTTCAGCCAGTGTCACCTGTAACTAGGCCATCACGCCTGGCTCGTTGTGATTATTATTTCTAGAACACCCAGGAATATTGCCTTCCAGATAAGCAATATTCTCCTTTTAACAAACTTACTGGAAAGAAAGCTGATATTTTGGCTCTGGTATTTTTTATTCTTTTGTCTAAACCAATTTCTCAATTGGTTTAGAAAAACATTGATACTTTTTAAGTTCTCTTTTGGGTAAATATTCAAACTTGTAAACTTTTCAGAACAAATTGTTTCCTTTTTGCCTCATGCACTGGGTATTTTCTTTTAGGTGAATATAAGCTCCTCATACCTCTAAATAGAAAGGGCTTTACAGTCTAGAAAAGAAAGGTTCTTCCTGCCTGATCTGTCCTGCCCAACTTCCTGCTCTGCTCGTGTGTTCTACAATAGGGTTAGGGCAAAGCAGAACCAGCTCAGTCACGTGCAGACACGTGCGTTCAGAGAAAGTAAATGCAATCAATAACAATGGCTAAGGGCTGAGATATCTATAAGGTAATACTACATAACTAGGAAAAAGAACAGGACTGAGGAGAAACACTCTTGGCACACAGACAACATTTTCATCCAGGGTAAAGGTGTTTATGAGCTACAGCTGGTAACGGCATCCTTGTCCCTTTGATAAGAAGCCCTGGCAAGTGGCTGAAGAAAGAAAGACAGTTCCAGAAAGGGTAGTCTACCATGTTAGGGTAGTCATGGCAACAGGTGTTGTTGGTTGTTTTATTCTTTGCTCTTTTGGCTTTTTTGAGAGGCCCACTACCCAGCTCTCAAATAAATGAATGCCCAGCCTTAGCTTGGCTTGTTTCTTGCCAGCTTTTCTTAAATTATCAAATTATCCTGTCTATTTTGGCCATAGGGCCTTTATCTTTCTCTATTCCTGTATACCTTTTCTTTCCTTCTTACTTTGTGTTTGGCTGTGTAGCTGGGTAGGTGGTTGGCCCCTGAAGTCGTCCTCCTTCCTTTCTCATTCCCAGATCCTTTTTCTCCCAGATTTTCCCTCCTGTTTATCTTCTCTGCCTGGCAGCCCCACCTATTTCTCTTTCCTGCCTTGCTGTTGGCCGTTCATCTTTATTAGGACCAGCAGGTGTTTTAGACAGGCACAGTAACACAGCTTTACAGAGTTAAACAAATGCAACATAAACAAAAGAAACACAGCTTAAAATAATATTCCCCACCAAACGGGCGCGCGGCCAGACATTGCATTGCTCCTCTGGAAGTAGAGAGGGAGAGAGAGAGAGACAGAGACACAGAGAAGAGAGCGAGAACATGCCGTGGGACCAGGTTATAAAACTGCGAGGCCCACACACCCATAAAGACGTATTTTCACCTCCTGAATACTCCATACCTCCCAGACAGCACCACCAGCTGGGCATTAAGTGTTCCAGCATAGAAACCTATGGGAAACATTTCACATTCAGTGAATAACACGGGGTATATGTGAATAAAGCAAAGTGTTTTCTCTGAAACTTTGTATATTAGTTTAAGTGTATGTTAAAAAGTAAACAAATGTTAATATTGCAAGATGAGAACTAATTCCTCCAGTCCTGATCTCATGTAAAGTACAGGAATTGTTCAATTTTAAGTGCTTGTTATCTCTCAGTAGGTAATTTCCGGAGCTTCCCCACTGGCCTCCGACTGTGCTGTGCTGTGCTATGCATCCTCAGGGCTGGACTGCTGGCTTGGACTCCTCACAGCCCTGCAGCCCGCCTCAGGAGAGAGCACCCGTGGAGCCTGTTAGGGTCATGTGGCTCTCAGTGCCATTACTTCATATTTGTTGTTCATTTTTAATGAGTAAAGCTAGAAAAAGCTTAAACAGAAATTCTTACCAGCTTATACATGTGCGAACTTTTATTTTAAAAAAAAAGCTTTATATAACAATTCTTTAGAGGAGAAAATGGCCACTCCTTTTGCTATTATCACTTACTTGTGTTCTAACCTGGGTTGGTTCTGCATCTGCTCTAGGTCACCATTCGTTGCCAGCTACTGGGTGTGCCCATCGGACGCTAGTTGCTGTGTGACAAGTTAGACTGTGGCACTCAGTCCTGTTGGCCGCGAGAAAACAGCTCCCAATCCTCTTCCCTTTACTTCCCTTTATCTCTTAGGGTCCTGTCTTTACTGTCGCATTTTCAAGGGATGGAGAGCTGTTTACATCAGGAGGTGCAGATGCCCAGGTTTGTGCACCTTTGATTTGGATGAAAGGACCTGATTTATGTAAAGAAATCATTGATGTCCATGGGACACTCATCACTAGCTAGCCTGTGTATGCTGAGACGATTACCAGTGGGTTTTTATGTTAACTTAGTGTCAAGTTTGCTGTCGCATAGTTGAAATAGTTCCAGCTGAACAGTTTTAAGAATTCTTCAGGTATCTTCCCTTGCTCTGTTTTATACTTAATAATATATTTATTATGAGCACCCAGTTTCTTGCCCTTTTTACCCAACTTATTGTCTAAGATTTTGTCTGTACTTCTTGTTTCTTCAAATGTTGAGCTCCCTGAGGATAAATTGAAATCATTGATGAGGCAAATCTATGTTTACATGAGATGACCAAAAGTTATTCGCAGCCAGGTTATTGAACAAAATGATGGTCAAGTCAAAAGCGTGGTAGGGGGCTTTTGGTGAGGCACAGAGAGAAATTTTTAAGTTTATAAAATATTAAAGAATTTGGTTTAGTTTATATTTGGGTTTGGGGGATATTTTTAAGACAGGGTCTCACTGTGTATCACAGACTAGACTGGCCTAGAAGTCACTATATAGGCCAGGCTGACTTTAAACTTACAAAGGCCTCCTGCCTCTGCCTCCTAAGTACATGTCTTGCACACCCAGCTCAAAGTAGAAATTTTAAGTCGGGTATGAAGGCAATTCAGAATGCTAAATCTCTTCCCCGCCATGCCTAAAATAATGAAGAGCAGTGACAGACGTGTCTCTACACACAAACATTCTGACTGCTCAGAACAATTTTAGATGTCTGACTTTTTAAGATCAGCTCTGTGGTTTCATATGCTGGCCACTAACTACCAATGCCTTTGACTCTGTAGGTCTTGCTATGGAGGGCCAACTTCAGTCATTTGCACTGCAAAGATCCTAATAAAAGAAACCTCAAAAGATTGCATTTCGAGTCCTCCCCACACCTTCTTGACATCTACCCGCGATCACCGCATTCCCATGAAGAGAAAAAGGAGATTATTGAAGTGAGTACATTGTGCATATTTTTCCTATATTTTATGATCATTGTAGGGCTGTTATTGAACCCAGTACTTAAAATTAGACTGGTTTATATAAAGCCTAGTCCTTCCCAAAACAATAGAGCTTGGAAAAAGTCTGTTGTTTTCACTTCTAAAATCACACCATAGGTGTACAGTAGTGTGTCCTAATGTGAGTAGCTTAGATTCACTTCTTGACGGCCCGGAAATAAAGCTAAAAATTGTGGGGGCAATAATAGAAATGAGAACTTAAATCTGCAGAGTCTGACCTTGGCTTCCTCACCGGTCACTTTGGAGAGAGCTGGTTTGATGGCCATCGTGAGGCTAGGACTGAAACGCAAGCGTTTTTATAGCAACTAATGAAACAGGTTTCCAGAAACCTCTTTATAGCCAGACAAACTAACAAGCCCACCCATAAACATTTAAAGAAAATATTTAGCATTAAATATAATAAGTGAGGCCATATTAATGATTAAGGCCAATTGGCTTGCTTGCTTGCACACATGTATGTATGTATGTATGTATGTTTACCATTACAGGCCTGCATGATGGCTCAGGGGGTAAAGGCACTTGCCACTCCAAGCCTGACATAATCTAAATTCAGTCCCTGGATCGCACATGGTGGATGGAAAGAGAGAATTGATTGCCACAAGTTGTCCTCTGACTTAAACACACAAAACACACTTCCTAAATGAATACATTTTTGGCAGTAGTTTATCTTTCCAGGAGTGGTTTGCTGGATTCTCACTTTCAATTCTTTCCTGGCCTTGAACTCATCAACAGTCTTCCTGCCTCAGCTTCCCAAGTACCTGGACTGCAGGCATGACGCTGTTCAAGTCTTTGTATTAGTTGAATGTAAGGCGTTTGTTGGTGCATTCCCTTATTTCAGCCCATCAATGTAAGTTTTCTCCCTTCAGTGGAAAATCCATTTGTGCTGAATCCTTAGCTCATGTTAGGCTGTTAGACCATCTCTTACTGTTCTTTTTAAGTCTGTTTTTGTTCCAAGAGCTGATATCAGAAATCACTGTCTCCCTGCTCTTTTGAGTTTGCTTTTTTGTCATTACAGATGATTTTTAGAGTATTCGTTTTTCTTTCTTGTGTTTTCTTGCTCTTTTGGTTTTGAGACAAGGTCTCAAGTAACTGAACCTGACCTTGAACTCACTTTGTGGTGGAGGATGACTTTGAACTCCTAATCTGCCTGTCACTGCTTCCCAGGTGGTGATTGCCGGCTTCTGCCTCCCACACACCCTGCTGAGCCCTGAGACTTTATCTGAATGTGGGACACAGTAGCCCAAGTTACCCCTGAGCCACCCCCTCTGTCCTGACCTCACTCACTCCTTTAGATCTGGTCTCGTTACTCTTGCTCATTCTCAGACCTTCCCGCTACTCTCACTGTGCTCTGGGTGTTCTTACTCTGTGTGCTTGTCTTGGAATAGGGGTCTCAGGGCTAGCTCTGACTAAGCTGGAACGCCTGATCCCCAAGTGCTAGGACTTCCACGTGTTCGCCATCCCACGTAGGAGAGTCTTTCTTAGATTTTGTCTAATCCAACTGTATTTTGGGCTTTCTGCTATTGTTTTTTATTGGTAGTATTGATTTTCCAATTCTTTACTGTAATTTTTATCTTTTTGAACAATATTCTGAGTATTAATCATTGTACTTTTAGTACATGTTCATATGTACTTTGTCATTATACGTATGTGTGTGCACGTTTCTGTGTGTGTGCCTGTATGTGTTGATGCTGAGAATCCAGTTCAAGGCCTCTTTACATGCTACAAGGGCTCCACCCCAGAGCTCCATTCCTAGCCCTCACTTTTCCTTTCATTCTTTAAACAAAAGAATATAAATTTTTAAAAGAATTATTTGTTCTTGTTTCACGTGTATGGGTGTTTTGCCTGCATGTATGTGTGCACAATGTGCACAGCGTGCTTGTATTACCTGCATGTATGTGTGCATCATGAAGCCAGAGAGGCTGTCAGATCCCCTGGACCTGGAGTGATAGATGGTTGAGAGCTGCCATGTGGGTGCTGAGAATCAGACCCAGGCGTCTGGAAGAGCAGCCAGTGCTTTTAACCTCCAGGCCATCCCTCCAGCCAAAAAATGTAATCTTTTCCCTCAGTTTTTAGAGTTGTTAAGTGTGCTGGTTGGCCTTCTGTGATCACGTAGAACACAAAAAAAAAAAACATGTGGCAGTACATTTTCCTTGAGAATCCTTGTGTTGCCAAAGCCAGTTTGGGTCCTTGGTGGCTTTCACTTCAGCATTTCTATGGCTTGGCTTGGTCAGGGTAAAGAACTCCTGGCCGTGTCATTTACGTGGCGCTCACCCAAGTGACGTGTGGTAGAACTTGAGTGGCACTTCCCTGGCATCGTGCTCTCCAGGCCCAGACATAAAACAAGCCATTTGCGCCTTGGTTTACTGTCATCCCGGGCCATTTAAGAGAGCTAGACTTTAAAATGTCAACAGGTTGACTGAGCAGCTTGTTCTGACTCTTTAGTCGAGAGCCCTGAAACCACACAGGCTCCTTTGTATGCTTCGGTCAGGGTGACCCAGACTGGGCAGAGATGCACTCCGCTACTTTCCACATGTGCACCTATATTCCTATTCAAAGCTGCCTTTTCATCATGGAACTAGAGGCCAATTGCACGACACATAATGCAGAGAACGTGCCTTAACCTTCTGCATGAAGTTGTTGGGCTTTGGCAAAGCCCACTAGCTTGCCAGCCTTAACCGCTCTATTTGTATAAAGGTGGGGAGCCCTGAAGAGTCTCCGGTGTGTGAATTACTAATCCTTACACGGATCACAGCCACATGGCTCTGAGAAAACACCAGAGGAAGGCACATGAAACATGAAAGAAGCCTTGCTGTGTGGGTACCCCTCCTTGTGTCCCCCTCCTCTGGTCTATTGACAGCTGCCACTGTGTCCTAATTAAAAGGAAGCAGGAAACCTGTGTCCTTCTGTGATGTCGAGAAAGTGCAGTCTTTACCCAGGGTCTTCACCTAGCCCGGATATATTAGTAGGAGTAGTTCATGTCGGCCTCGCCAGCTGCCACGAGAGAGAACTGCATTATACTGCTCCAGGAAGAAAAAAGAAACTCTGCTTTCAAAGGGTAGTCCTGTATTAACATTTGCATAACAATGTCCTCTGGAGTCTTGTCATCTTTTACATATTTAATGAAAAAACCAGAAAGCATTCTAAGGGATAGATCCTTGTGAAACTAGCGGGTCAGATAGTTATCCTAGACTTGGCAGACTATTAGAAGGCATAGTACTTAAGTCAAAATTATTAATAAAATAATTATCTTAATTGCTTTCAATTTCAAAATGGCCACTTGAATATTGCCATTCTCTATAAATTACATATGAAATTCAGCATGTTATATAGCGGGACAAGACGTATCCTTTTACTTAAATATTTTTTGGTAGCCTGACCATGATTCCTTGTTGAAAATTCCATTGTGATCAATATCAATCTTCAAATCTTAGATCAGGTTTTTACCTTAATAAGGTTAGGAACATTACCACTGAGGATGAAAATATGGTTTCCTATCTACCACTCCTGTATTTTAATTCTAACCGAAGTACATGCTTATGCTGTTTTGACCCCAGTAAATATCCTGAGGCGCTTACGTGATAGCAATAATAACAATAAGAATACCTAGCGCCTATACAGTGCTTTCCCATGCCTTTACATACATGATTTCATATTGCTGCAAACACAGATACTGAAAGTTGGCAATGCTTTATCCACGTGAGAGCTGAAGTGAGTAGAGTGGAGCTGGCAGCGCTGGCGTCGCAACCCTGGCACCACGGCTCATTGTGCATCTTTACCCATCTATTGCAGCGCTTTGGTTTAATAAAAGTTCAAACCTAGCCCTGTCAGCAGACACTGCCGGGTCTCCCTCCTGCTGGAGGTCCTGGCTTTAGGACCCACCCGTCCCTTGCCCTTCAGGAACGCGTAGTCTAAGGAAACATTACAGACTGTGTCAGTACAGGCTCTGATGTTGTTGGACTCCTTGGTGATGGAGACCCTCGGAGCAGGGTGTGGAGGGACCTTCAAGATTCCACACAACCTCCTCCTCATTCAATGATCTCGGTTATATCCCCCTGCTCAGCCGATGAGAACCCAGCCTCTCAATCCCACCCATTTGAAGATTTCAAGGTAACTTGATTTTACGTGACAGCGTTTTCTGCTGCCACGCAGTAAAACACTAGTGGTTACATACGTTCAGAGCTGACAGACAGCCGAAGAGGTTTTTACTGGAGGTTCCTCCTCTTTTCTTGTAACTTAGCTTTCTGAGCAATTTCTAGTTCGGAGGAGGAAACCAACTCGTTGAGCATTTTTATGTCTACGCTAGGTGGCAGTAGAGAAAAGAGTAAAATGTCTCTGGCTAGCTTGCCTAACAGTGAAAAGAATGAAGTCAGCCAGGTGTCTTCACAGAGCTGGGTGAGGAGGTGTTGGTTTTCGGCTGCGGACCTGCCGGAAGGAAGCAGAGGTGTTGGTCAGACTGTGTCTTCCAGCTGCACACCTCCACTCTAACACAGTGGGCTGGATAATTACAAGCTGCAGTTAACATTCCTGCAACTACAGCTAGATACCGAGCCTGGTGGCACACATGCCTGTAATCCCAACGCTTGGGAGACACGGGGGATTGAGGCCAGTTTGTGCACAGCCATTGTGAGATCAGTCCCCACATCAAAACCAGGCTTGCAGCCCAGCCTGCCAACCTGACTCTGAGTCACTGGGATCCACCTGGTGGAAGCGAAGAACCCAATCTCACACGTTCTCCTTAAGCCTCTTACACATATACCACGGTGCACTCCTGTGTGTAAGTGTGCATGCGCTCACACACACACATAGAAATAAAGTGTAATAATTATAGCTCCATCTTTTGCCCATCAAGACAGAGTGCTCCAGAAGCTGTTCTAGCTGGGGGCTCAGCCTACAGTTAGTCTGATCTCCCCCAGGTGGGTCTCCCTAAAGCACTTTACACTCCAGCCTCCTGGTTCTCCCAGATTCCTTCACTCTTTGTAATCTGGCCTTTGTCAAACTTCAGTCTCTCTCTGTTTTTCCTGCCACTGTCTCTTGGCTCATTGGTACCATGCCTCTGCCCTGCCACTGTCCTGGGAGGCTCTTTATCTCACCCTGTCTTTTTTTTTTATTTTATGTGCATTGGTGTTTTGCCTGCATGTATATATGAGGATGTCAGATCTTAGAGTTAACAGTTGTGAGCTATCATGTGGGGGCTGTGAATTGAACCCCGGGTCTGCTGGAAGATTAGCCAGTGCCCTTAACCACTGAGCCACCTCTCCAGCCTCTCTGACTTGTTTTCTAAAGTTCGTCTTATTTTTATTTTTGGGTGGAGAAGTTGTGTTAAGCTGTATGTCCTTCATAAGTGTCCTCTGTCGCTGAGCAATGAGCCAGAGTTTTCTTCTGGGCCCCTAAGTGCACTGAGTGGTGGTCCCATTGGTTTGCTATGAGGCCCTGCCGTCTGTAAGGGTGACTGGATTTAATTTGGTATGTTTTGGGGCCTTTGAATTTAGGAACAACTTCCCTCAGAGGTAGTCATCAGTCCAGAAAATCATTCCGTTTTCTCTGTAATTTTACTGCATACATATTTCCAAATCTATAATTAAATATTGTTGTGCTTTGAATGGTCGGGACCTTTGGGGTCCACTGGATTGTACTGAGTGTTTTTTCTGTGACCAGCCTTTTCATTTCATATAAAAACCTCGAGATGCGTGTATAACATGAGGCACCACGTTTGTATGTTGTGCAGAGTTGTGTGGACTTCAGTGACGTCGCGTTGCAGGCATTCCGCACGGTGTAGTTCACGGTTTGTGCTGCTACATAGCGCTGAGCACTGCCAACGCGCCGAGCTCTCCACTGTTTCCAGTGGTGCTAGGTTAATCTTCACTTTTCCCATGAATGAGACCGCCGAGCTCCTCTTCTCAGAGTCATCAGCCCTTAGGTTTCCACTCCTGTAGATTTCTTGCTGTGGGCTTTCTGTTCTCTCATTTCCGTGTATAAGCTTTTTATAGAGATTTTAGTTATGTGCCCCTTTTATATTAGATATCATAATATCTCCTCTGTTCCATTTCTAGGTGTTAATTTTATGGTATGCACTGTGATCCCAGGCACATTCCCCCGGCCTTGTACTTTGCTTTTGCAGTTTTCCAGACGCCATCCTCTGCCTCTGGTTATAATAAACGTGTTTGAGTTTGACATCACATTTGAGTTCTGCTTACCCCTGCCTCCCCTTCCTAGCAGCGCTCCACGGACCTAGTCAGTGTTTAGAACTGTCCGTCATCCCTCTCGGTTAACTAATGTAGCCACCGTGTCTCACTGTGTTATTTTCCCAACTGCGCCTTGCTGCTGAACTGTCTGTGGCACTGCTCTCTGTTTACCTGAGACTTCTTTCATGTCAACAGAAGTGTTAGGCCTTCCCATGAATTCCTGGTGAATTTTGTTGAGTTTTATGGTATTTGATGTGTCCATGTTTTAACTCCAGTTGGGTGTGTGTGTTGGTTGGGGCTCGCACTGCTCTTGGGTCCCCTTAGCGGGGCTGACTACAGCAGAATCTGCTTATCTCTCCACAGGCAGTCACCGTTTTTGAATGGAAGTTTGTCCCTTCCTCGGATTCTTACATCTTAACATTTTCTTTCTTTTTCTTTTTTGTTTTTTTAATGTACTGGCTAGGATTTTTTTCTGCATCTCTTGAGGTGGGTCTTTCTACTTTAATATTCCTCTGTAGGTGAATTACATTGCTTTTATAATTTGAAAATAGCTGCTTCTGGCTTATGTTCAACATAGTCAATCTCCTTTACATGTAGGCTTAGTGGATTCATGTTTTGCCAATATTTATGTGCTTGTCAATGAATATATGCTTTATTTCTAGAATATATATAGAATATATATATATATATATATTGAGACAAGGTTTCGCTGTAGCTTTGGTGCCTGTCCTGGAAGTATCTTTTGTAGACCAGGCTGGCCTCGAACTCACAGAGATCCGCTTGCCTCTGCCTCCCTAGTGCTCGGATAAAAGGCGTGCGCCCGGATAGAATATATTAAGAATACTATCTGATTTTTTAAAAAAAAATAGTATTTGGTTTCTTATGATAGAAGAGATCGCATTAACTTATTTTATGTATGCACACAGATTAATCCAAAACTTGAGGTGATGGATTTGCAGAGTTCCTCTCCCCCTGTCGTGGATGTCCTTTCTTTCGATTCTACCACAGTAAGTCCTTTCTCTTTAACTTCAGCAGTGTTAAATTACACAGTCGATTTCCTTAAGTGTGTGAGTTAACAGCCTGACATTCCAGCATAGCAAGGCTTAGCACAAGTCACTTGTAGGTTTCTAAACAACCACGAGGGGGAGCAGCAACCATTCCAGAACAACTTTTCCTTTGAAGACCTTAAACTCAGTCTAATTGACTCTCCTGGCTCCCTGCTCCCCACCCCTACCCCATTCCTGCCCCTTGTGGACAGGACAGACTGCCTGCTTTGTCGTCTTCCAGAGATGCTTGCCATCTAGACTTGCCTTTAGGAGCTCTAAGGACAGCAGGCAGTTCCTGCCCTTTGTTTTTGTTAATCTCTTGATGGAGAGGATCCCTAATACTTGCAACTTTGTTTCTAAAAATTATCCGCTAGTCTACACGCTGAATGTCCGAAGGCTTCCAAATTAACTTGAGCCTTTCACCTTCTGAGTCTGCTCGCTCTGCTACATCAGTCGCAGGTCCCCCTGCTGATTGCACAAGCCTTGTGATGAGAACAGGAACGACGCGACTGCTAGGCCGTCCATTTAGTTCCATACCCTAGGTAAGATTGTAAAGAAACACAACCTGACGTAGCTGCCGGAGTGGATGCCCAGAATAGTATGGACTGCAGAGGAGGAAGTACTCCAGTTTCAAAGTGTGCTCTTGGCATTAATGCCCAGCAGAGGACATCTTCTCATAAGACGCTGTGGTATCAGCCACGTGGTGGCAGCCAGGAGCTCACTACCAGAGAGAAAGCCCGGGGTCAGCTGTTGAGGCTGGTCTGTGCATTTAAAGTGCTCATGTATATAACCCATCGGCATTTCTGCATGGATGAATAACTTGTCAAATTAAGCATTAACTAGCTGTCTAAAATTAGTCACAATGCTTTTCCTGTAGTAAGTCTTCAATGAATTTGTCCCAACATATGTCATTGACCTTATACATTCCAGTGAGCTGAGAGTTTCATCCTATAGTTAGGTTGTGACTTATCCAGCAGTGTTTGTGGTCCTGAAATTTAGTGTTCCTGACCGAAAAAAACTATCTCAGATCATTAAAAATGTTTGTTGTACTTATGGCGACTGTGGCTCCTTGCCAGAACTCTTTAAATATTGCATAGGCTCATGGCTTGAGGACTCTCAGCATTCCCAAGTTGGCTGTGAAAGATGGGCTTGTTACCAGCTAGGGCAAAAGGGTGTCTGTCCCTTGGAGGTAACCCAGCAGTACCAGAATCAATTAGTTGATAAGGTGTCTGTGAGATTTTGAAAAGGGTTTCTGGGCAAGAAACATGACAGGTTTGACAGTTGTTATAAAACACAGATAGGATTGAATACTACATTACCCACAAGAAGGAAGCTTTAGCCTGAGTTATGTGACCCTGGAGTTTTGTAAGAAAGCCAATCTAACATCAGATTAGCCTCACTTTCAGACACCTTCCAGGTAGCTGATTTGAGAAGTAGGGAGGCCAAACCCCACGGCACATGCCTCTCATCTTAGGATCTGGGAGGCAGAGGGCTTTGTGTTTCAGGCCACCATGAGTTATGTAGTAAGATTCCATGCCGGAAGACGAAGGACTGGCACGTGTCCGGAGGCAGTCGCCTGGCACATGGGAGGCACACTAAAGAGAGACTTGGCTATCCTCCAGGGTCCTCCTATGGAGAAGAACTAAGGCGTGCAATGTAACCGTTGGTATCTTCGTGGTTTACACTTCTGTCTCCAATGCCTGGCAGAAATTTTGATATATTATTTGGGGGTCAAAATAAGATGTTAGCGAGCTATATTTTTAAAGCTTGGTTGTACCTAAATAAATAAATAAATAAATGTCTCTCTGCAAAAGGCTGGTGCTGGCTATTATATAGACATGGTTTTAAAATGTTGATCTTCTCAAGTGCTTTAATCTTTATTTTGATTATATCAAGTCGCTTATTATGTAGTTTTCTAATAATAAGACTATAGAATCTTCTTAAAGCATCTTTTCTGCAGGCTTCTGGTTTGAATCCTAGTATTTTCATGAATGTAGACCAAGGTTCCGCCACCGAGCATTGAACTCGGGGTGACTGGGGTACAGTTGAGGTTTGGCTAGCACATCTGCACTCCTGGATTCTGTTCCTAACTTGGGACAAGATTGTACTAAGGCAAAAATCAAACAAACAAACAAAGCCGGGTGGTGAGGTATGCCTTCAATCTTAATCCCAGCACTCTGGGGGCAGAGGCAAGTGGATCTCTGTGGGTTTAAGGTCAGCCCGGTCTGCAGAGCAAGGTCCAGGACAGACTCCAAAGCTACACAGAGAAACCCTGTCTCAAAAAAAAAAACAATGTATGTAGGCATTTAGCATTTGCCATGTATGCTGTAGCTATGCAGGGTGTCCCAGAGCCTCTTCACCACTCTTGTTATAGAAATAAAGCTGAAGACACTGGTTCGTACCGAAGAGATGGCACTCTCTGTAAAGTGCAGGCTGTGTAAGCAGGAGGTTCCCAAAATCCTCTATGAACTGGGCTTGGTGGTGAGAGCTAGTAATCCCAGAGGAGGAGAGGCTCGATTCTATGGTTTCATTGAGCTCTCTGACCACAGGCTCTACCCTACTTTGCAAGGCCAGTCTGTCTTCTCAAAACCCACAGTGAGTGGCTTCCGTGAATGGCACCTGAATTTGACCTCTGGTTTTCACGTTTACCTACATACTTCCACCTACAGATGTTCCATCGTGCGCACACAGACACTGAGACAGTGTCTCTAACCTTATCCCAGCCACGGTGTGTAGTGTAAACGTAATATGTGTGCCTTTCTTTAGAGTTGAGGACGGCATTTCAGGTTAAATTAATTATTTATAATAAACTGAGAAGTTAAAGTTACATTGTAAGGGGAGAAGAAAGCCAAAATGTGCAGGGTTTTAGACCGTTGGCCAAAATCAAGACAGGCTGCATGGGGAAGCACCGCCGAGCTCAGCAGCAGCACCCGCCCTTGGCGGAGTGAACAAATGGCAGCTTCAGGGTTCTTGATGTCAAGCATAGCGAGCTTTCAAGGACATGTTGGTAAGGGTAGTGTCCCAGAAGAGAGTCTTAGTCTCCTGGAGGTGACAACAGAGGACTACTCCAGGAGAAATGAGCCCTTATCCTGAGTAGACATGGGTAGAATTTTTTTTTTCACTAGAACATATCAGGTAAGCAAAACAAAATTTAGTGTATTCCTTCCAAGATTTTTGAAAATTTGCACCATGGTAATAAAATGTACAGTAATCTGCTTCTTGATTTTTTTTCTCTCTTCCTTGTATGTGCGTGCATGCGCATGCACGCACATATACACACACTCACTCACACACATACACTCTCCTCCCTCCCTGAGGTGTGGCTTTGTAGTCTGGGTGACCTTAAACTTGTGATCCCCTTGCCTTGTCCGACCTTTCCCCTGCACACCTGGCTAGTTTGGGTCCTTTACATTGCCTTACCCAACAGATGGCAGAGGTGACTGACTCCTGGCAGGGTACCCACCCATATACACCCATGTTGCTCAGTAAATATTTATCAAGGAGCTGTTCTGTGTTGCTCCCCATTCTCGGTTTTAAAGAAATGAGAAGAAAACAATCAATCAAAATCTGCTCAGCAAAGCTCCATCTTACACCCTCGTCAGGGAAACAGGCATGTCTCGGATTAAAAACATAAAGTTTATAGGATTGTGGATCAAAAAAAAAATCACAAAGGTGAAGAAAAGCACTAAAGGCTTTGGACAATAGCAAGAGGCTGCAGAGTGTGGTCAAAATACCCATCATGCCGGGCGGTGACGGTGCTCGCCTTTAATCCCTCAGGAGGCAGAGGCAGTGGGATCTCTGTGAGGTCGAGGCCAGCCTGGTCTACAAAGTGAGTTCTAGGGCAGTCAGGGCTGTTACACAGAGAAACCTTGTCTGGGGCGGGGAGAGAGAGAGAGACCAGTCACATGGCTGGTGCCCTCCGAGGAAGGAAGTCCTGCTGTAACAATGAGAACAAGGGCAGTAACTAGCAAACGGAGGAAGCATCAGCCTCGGCAGTGGTGGCTTGACACAGGCAGGCTCAGGGGAGGCGGTGACGGATGGCGGGGCTCCGAAGACATTTTGAAGGCTGAGCCAAGAGGATTTCCTGACAGATTGGATGTCGGCTGTGGGACTCCCTATCTCCTCTCCTAGAGGACAGTCAGGTGGAGCCCAGAGTAATCTCCGGGCAGCTGGGAATATCTTCTGGCTCAGCCTCATTCTGACAGAACCATGAAGAGAAAAATAGTTGTGGTTTTCTTGTCTTGGGTTCTAGAACCAGAGAAAGGAGATTCTCTGCCGTCTCTATGACTTTGGGAAATGCACTGCCAAATGTCATTTAGAGTCGTATTTCTCAGCAAAGTGCATTAGCTTCTCTTTTGCAAAGATTTGACATCAGCCTATTCGAGGGAAGAGAAAGGGTGCTCACTTTCATGGACCAGATGGCACATACTACCTAGAAAACAATGTTGTATTGACACATATGTGGACACAGGGAGCGTAGACTTCAGACAGAAGACTTCCACCGGTGTTGTGGCAACAGTACATCCTGGTTACCAGACAACATTGTGCAACTTGTTCAGAGTTATTTCAGTTCCTAACTACTTATGTAAGCAAAGATTTGGAGGACTTATTTGAAAGAACATGGTGTCTGCAAATTTAAATGTTTTTAAACTAAAATGTATAACTTTGACAGCTTAAAATGCCCATGCGGGCTGGAGAGACGGCCCAGTGGCTAAGAGCACTCACTGGCTCTTCCAGCGGACCCAGGGTCAACTCCCACCACTTACATGGCAGCTCACAACTGTCTGTAACTCCAGGTCCAGGGCATCTAACACTCGTTTTTTACAGGCATACATGCAGGGTAAACATCCACACAGATAAAGATAAATACTTTAATCTTATTAAAAATGCAGATGAACCTGTAGCCTCCTGCACCCTCCCCTCTCCCGGTGCTAACTTCTGGGGTTTACCCACAAGCCTCTCTTCAATTGGAGTAGGTCTTTTTGAGGTTTTTAAGCTTTGCAGCAGCTTATAATGCTGCATTTGATTTGTAAGTTTAACACATACAGTTTCTTTTTTTGGGGGGGTGGGGGTGGGGGGTTGAGGCAGGGTTTCTGTGTAGCTTTGGAGCCTGTCCTGGAACTCACTTTGTAGACCAGCCTGGACTCGAACTCACAGAGATCTACTTGCCCCTGCCTCCCAAGTGCTGGGATTAAAAGCATGTGCCTCCACTGTCTGACACACAAACGATTTCTAAACCCAGATGTGCTAGTGGCTTATAGTAAGCAGGCAGGTTTGTGTATCTTTAAGCACCGTCTTGGTGGCCCTGCAGAGTGTGTGTCCTGCTCCTGAACTGAGGGTTTGGAAGGAAATGCACAGGTGACTGCTGAACTCTTAACTGGTGCCTCCCTCGATATAACTTTCATTAAAGACTTTTTTGGTCTTTATTTCACCCAATATTAAATGCATTAAATTACACAGCAATGTTGAATGTTAGGTTCTAGGGTACTTAGTAGAAATAAAGGAGAAATTTTGCCAGGTGGTGGTGGTGCACGCCTTTAATCCCAGCACTTGGGAGGCAGAGGCAGGCGGATCTCTGTGAGTTCGAGGCCTGGTCTAGAAGAGCTAGTTCCAGGACAGGCTCCAAAGCTACAGAGAAACCTTGTCTCAAGGGGCTGGAGAGATGGCTCAGAGGCTAAGAGCACTGGCTGCTCTTCCAGAGGTCCTGAGTTCAATTCCCAGCAACTACATGGTGGCTCACAGCCATCTATAATGAGATCAGGTGCCCTCTTCTGGTGTGCAGGCATACATGGAGGCAGAATGTTGTATACATAATAAATAAATCTAAAAAGAAAAGAAAGAATTTAAAAAAGAAACCTTGTCTCGAAAAACCAAAAAAAGAAAGAAAAGAGAAATTTTTAAAAGATTTAAGAAATATCTTAAAATTAGTCCTTTATAATGTGAAATAATTAAATTGTCAAAGGCAGTGAGGAAATAGAAGGTACATGCTTAACAAAAGTAAATGAGGAAAAACTGCATCTTCACGGGTCTCCTGTCAGAAGTAAAAACAGGCCTTCTAGTTTCTCAGATCCAGTCTTTAAAAGAGAAGAACCAGAGATGGGGAAACTGTCCGGATGGTTGGACCCTTGCTCTTAAAGAACACCGCAGCCACATGTTATGGGAACCACTGAAGTTTTAAATGCAAAGCTGGCCTTTCTCTGGGTCCGCAGAGACTGCACTTAAAGCTCCAACAGCAGAAATGTGCACTGTGCTAAAGGAGCATGGCATCCCATTTTCTGAACAGCGCTCTCAGTATCTTAGTCTTCAATTCATCTTTTTGGGAAGGAAATGGTGTCGGCCAAGATTGTCTTTTTCTACCTACATTAATCTGCCCTTCAGTAAAAATCATGACAGTAAGTCCAGGTTATTTTATTCAAGTATACCCCCCCAAAAAAATTGCTAATTTGAGCTTCTTTATGGTTCAAAGTCATGGGGAAAGAAAATATAATGAACTTACCAAAATTTTGTACGAATCAAATTTATATAAATTGTCCTGGTTAGATAATATGTTGTTCTATTTCTTTGTCCCTGAGGACAAGAGAGGTTTCCTTTTCCTTGTTAAGTGTGTTCATATTATAATAGGAAACTCTACAAAAGGTTTCTTTATGATATGCTATTGACTGCCTCACAGAGTGAATGACTGTTGCAGCTCCCTTCAGAAAATAGCATATTTCTGGGCACCAGAGGTGTTGAAACTGCAGATCTTAGTTCTGCCTCTAACTTCCTGCGGTACCGTGTTTCTAAACCATGACTCTGCCCCGGTGACAGCACCAGCCCTGCTCTGCCTGGGAACCTAAGCTGCATCCCCAGTTCCCACAGCTGAGGCGAAGGCATGCGGAAAATGCCCGCAGCCCTCAGCCCACACAGCCTGTGACAACTGGTTCCTTCCTCTTCCTGGGGAAGAGCAACATCCTCTGAGATGAGAGGACAGGCACCCCGAGGAATGCAGGAGCAGCAGTGAGCCTTCACACAGGAGATTAATGACTTGGGGTAGTGCTCTGAAAACGCTCTTCCCCGGCTGTCAGCATGAAGAACTTCCTGTCCACCCAGAGGAATGCAAGGCCATCTGTGGGGTGTGGAATAAAGTGACCTTCCTTTTAGTCCTTCTGTGCATTGTGCCCATCAGGGTCCAAGTATCGGGCGCTGCTTAGGTGGTGAAATGAGAGGCCCTCATCCTTCCTCGACAGTGAGTTATACGGAGGCAGTAATGAGTTTGCTGAAGAAGACTTCTCAGTCAGTCCTTGGTGCTTTCTGAAGTTACAGGCTATGAAATCTTGGTGCTTCCGAGAGACTCACAGCCTCTTGATCTTGGCTCTTCATGCCAGCCCTAGACCTCCCTGAGTTTTGTCTCTTGCCAGTTCCCTTCCATTCTTGGAACAGCCAAACATCATAGACACTGTTATACCTGGAGCGTAACGTATGAGTATACATCCTCAGGCACAGATAACGAGCCATGTTGCTGGACCAGCCAGCCAGTCCCATTACTTAAACTTCAGGCTGACTTGATTTGGCTTTTACATTTAACACGTTTCATAGTAATTCGATTTCATTCTTCCTAATTCCTACAGTATTTTCTTCTTTGCGTGAGATAAGACTCCGATTTTCCATGCGCTTTTAAATTTTCTTTTTTCCAAATCACTGCAAATTTTTGGTGGGTTTCTGTGTTTATGGTGGCTAAATTCTTTACTGTTTGTTTTAAGTAGAAGAGGGGATGGAGAAGGAATGTCAGGCATTTCCTCTTCCTCTCCAAAATGCCCTTTTAATGAACATTCCTCTTCCCTCCTTAGGAACGAAGTGTTTTCGTTCCCAAGGGCCCTCTGAGTGTCTTCTGTGGCAATCCAGTCCCTTTCTTTGTTCCCCAGCCTTTAAAAGGTAATTGGTCAGTGTGTTTACTATCTCAGCTTCCCTCCCAACTCTCTCTAGTCTTGACAAAACTTCCAGACCTCTGCAAGAAGTTCCTTGTGTTAAATTTTTGCTGCTAAAATAACTGTTTCAGCTTATGCTGTTCAGCTAGACCCTGATAGCATAGATAATATATAGTAAGTCACCCTGAAAAATAGACAAGCTATAAACATAAAGATCTCTATGAAAGAATGCTTACCGCATCATTGTTTCTAACAACGTCAGCAAGAAAAGAATGTAAAACATATATCCTTTAAAAGATACTCACTAGATGGAGGGATAGTATGTCAGCAGATGGACTATTATGTGCCGGTTCCATGTCTAATCACAACTAAATGCAATGTAATGTGGTTCTCAATTTGGTCCAGGTCGGGTAGAAAAATCTATGGAACACTGCTACAGCATCTGACTGACAGTGGCCTGCCTTACTTGAGGACTGGGTTCAACCTTACCCCCAAGGAGAGAAAATTCAATGTAGACTGAGTTTTCGATGAGAGTACCAATGTTGTTCATGGGTTTTCATAGTAGTGCCATGGTTATTATAGAGAATGGTCTACTCTTTAGAACACAGCATTGTCAGAGTGCAGGTAAAGGGTACAATGCCACCAAATGTCAGGAGATTTAGGGGAAAAACTCACCAGTGTTAATATATAACTATATGACAGTTGTAACAAAATTAAAGAATCTACATTGTTATTCCTGTCGTCATCGTTTCCTCTGTTATTGTTTTTATAGCAACAGTTCCCTAATTTGAAACTGTTTCAAAATAAAGTTTAAGGAACAAAATTGTATTTTTCTGTATCTCAAGTGAAAATCCTCCAGACATCATATGAAAAGAGTTTGTAAAAAAAAAATTACTTTAATTTTGTAACAGGGAAAGGTGTGTTGACCCATTCAACAAAATTCTTTCTCCATGCCTCCCATACTCTAACCTCATTGGTGGAATTTGCCCAAATCCATCTAGTTAGCAAATAATGTGACTGGATTTTTTTTTTTTACTTCTACTTTAGATTATGTGACTTTAATCACTGTGTGGCATATGCGTCTACAAACAGCAGCTTTTGTATTCTATAAAGAAATGGTTAAAAAGAATAAATGATGGTTGAAAAATATTAGAAGGCACATGTGTACCTTCAGACAACAAATCGACGCTGTCCCTTACCAGAAACAGACATCGTGCACCCATTGATGTAGAGTCTTCCAGGCAGAGGGTGAGGTTTTTAGAATCCAGAAGCCTGGAGAAGAAGTCTTGTCCTCCAGGCTCAGGAGCTAGGAGACAGACACTGAGGTACTCAGACCTCCAGTAGCAGTGACCAGCTGGCACTGAAATGCCCAGGATCACTAAGAACTGGGGGTAGGAGGGCATTGGCAGGAAGAACAAGTCTCCACTCCACTGACCTGGGGTCCCCATCTCATGGTTTCCCTTTGCAAAGCCTAAGGAGAATCTGCTGTCATAGGATACTGTGCTTTGCTGAAGGACAGGTCTGCTTCACAGACAATTCCAAAGATGGATCTGGTTCCAAGGATAGGAACTTTTAAAAAGAGCTTCAGAGCTTTAACTTCGTTCTAAAATATTTGTACAAATGCTTACTGTCAGTAGTAATATTAGATTTCTGGAGGCTGGAGAGATGGTTCTGCTGTTGCATGGAGGGCCCACTTGTTCATCCCGGCCGCCCAGAACCAAAATAACCACACAAAAACTGTATTAATTAAATCACTGCTTGGCCCATTAGCTCTAACTTCTTATTGGCTAACTCTTACATCTTAATTTAACCCATCTCCATTAATCTGTATATCACCACGAGGTCATAGCCTACCAGCAAAGTTTCGGCATGTCTGACTCCAGTGGCAGCTCCATGGTGTCTCTGACTCCACCCTTCTCTCTCCCAGGATTCAATCCAGCCTTCCCTGCCTACCTAAGTTCTACCCTATCAACAGGCCAAGGCAGTTTCTTTATTGATTAATGGTAATCACAGCACACAGAGGGGACTCCCACATCAGCTCAGCAGTTAAGAGAAAACCAGAGTTCGTTCCCAGCACCCACATCCTCCCTCCAAGCCCTCCCATATGCCCCTCTTCTTTTACTAATTGTTATCACATGCATATATGTATGTACATACATATTCCTAAATATTACCCTTCAGTCTATATAGTGTTACTTGTGTGTGTGTTTGAAGGGATGACCTTCCAGTGCTGCACGCTTAGCTGGTGTGCTCTTTCCTACTAGAGAAGACCAGCTCTTCGGGTCACAGCATCCTCAGCCGCCTGTAGTCCTTTGTGTGCGTATGAGGCCTCGCAAACACTTCCTGTCCCTATGACGTGTCCATTGGCATTGTCCTTGTTCAACCCCTGTTTGGGAAGTCATGTCAGTGAGACTTTGTGGGTGTAGCTTCTGCATTCCTAGGAGCCACCATTCCTAGGAGCCACCGTATCACAGCAGACTCCCTCATGTTGACGGGAAGGCAGAACATGCATATGTGTCTACGGAATCAATGGCTATAGTGGGAGAGAGTGCTTCTCCTCCCTGTGCCTTCCAGGCTCACATACACTCAGGTCGTCAGTCTGGGCGGCAAGTGCCGTTACCTGCCGAGCCACCTTTCTAGCTGTGTGTTTATTTCTGATTATTGTGACGAACAGGAAGTATTGCCAAATTAATTTCACGTTTAGAGATTTGTGTAGCTTGGACTTGCTGTTCATCTGTGCTTCTTAGCCTGCCTTTTTGTATAATTTTCTCACTTTTCTATTGTTTTGTTCATTTATCTCTAAGTCACTTAATTCCAGCAATTGCCCTTTTGCTGGAGGCCACAAATTCGTCACTCGTCCTGACTCTTCAGAGCTGTGCTGACATTTGGGAAGTGATCATTTCATCTTTATGTTTTGTCTCAGTTCTCTACAAAAATCCCTGAAAGGATTTATATATCCCTAGCTATTCTTTTTTTTTTATTTTAAGTTTTATCTTTAACAATAAATCTTTAAATTTTAAATAGAGCAATTTAGTTATCAGATGCAGATTGATAATTTAAAACATGTCCTCAATCTACACTGTTTCTTTGCTTATTTGAATTACATTCACTAAACATATTTTTTCTTTTTTTCTTTTTTTTTTAAAGATTTATTTATTTATTATGTACACAGTGTTCATCCTCCATGTATGCCTGTAGGCCAGAAGAGGGCACCAGATCTCATTACAGATGGTTGTGAGCCACCATGTGGTTGCTGGGAATTGAACTCAGGACCTCCGGAAGAGCAGTCAGTGCTCTTAACCTCTGAGCCATCTCTCCAGCACCCCATATTTTTTCTTTAATGACCTTTTGTTCTGTCTAGTTTTCCCGTTTGATCTTCTCCAATGCCTTAATTGTTGTAGCTTTAAAATGTCCTTTCTGGCTCTTTACCTACGGTGGAAACTTAAAGATTATCCTGCCGGTTCCCAGAAAACCCCCACTGAGCACTACTTGGCTTTGCTTTGGCTTATAAAATCATTTGAGAGTAATTGCCAACTTGAATAGCTTCTGTCACTCATCTAGGAATGTAGTATTATAGATGAGTATTTAATAGCTTTCCTGCATCAGATTCAGGAGTATTGTCATCACATTCCTGTGGTCCCCGTAAAAATAGCCACTGTGTGCTACTTAGCATTTACCCCCTTACTTACACATCCGCATGGATTCTCTCATTACGCAAATCAGTCTTAGAGGTGAGGCGGTTTGCCCAGAGTTACACAGCTAGGAGGCGTAGAAGGCAAGCAAGGCCTGGGCTGGACTGAGTCTCAGCTCTGAGTCCCTTACTCCCCAGACGGTTAAGACTCGGCCACCTGCCTTGTCACTTAGAATCCTAGTTTAACAGAGTATGCTTCTCCACTGTAGCTTAGTGAAAAAGGAGGCGTGATGAGTAACTCTGGTTATTAAATGTCATCTAACATCAGGCATTTGCTAATGTTGACTAAAGGATGCTCTAAATTGGAAATCTGCAATAGGAGATAATAATTTATAAAATTTTGAGGTCACGCATAATTAAATAACTCCTTATTTTAGCAGAGCTGTGAATTCATCCTTAAGATAAAACAAAGACAGTTGTGTGCCTTGGAATATCAGATGAAGAAGAATTTGTCTAAAAAATATAGTCTTCCAGATTTGTGCTTCTAAGAAAAAACTATGTATGTTTGTACAGCTCATTGCATACTGATATTAATGCTATGTTATTTTTTTTGTTGTTGTTTTTTCGAGACAGGGTTTCTCTGCAGCTTTGGAGCCTGTCCTGGACCTAGCTCTTGTAGACCAGGCTGGTCTTGAACTCACAGAGATCCGCCAGCCTCTGCCTCCCGAGTGCTAGGATTAAAGGCGTGCGCCAACACCGCCCGGATGCTATGTTAATTTTTTACATTCGTGTGTGTGTGTGTGTTTGTGTGTGTATGTGTGTGTGTGTTGGAATGAACACAATCCATTGTGCCCATGCATGGAGGCCAGAGGATAGTTTGTAGGAGTCTATTGGTTCTTTCTCCCACCAAATGGATTCAGGAATCAAACTCAGTTCATCAGGCCTGGCAGCGAGTGCCTTACTGAACCGTCTTGCTGGTCCCTATTAATAATATTATAGATTTTATTTTGTTCTTAACTTTTCTAGCTGTCATTTACATCTGGTGTTCTGTCTTAACACTTGGGCACTTAATGTGTTAGGAACACCCCATGCAGAGAAAAACAAACTCACTGATACACAATTAAATTACATAAATTTTCTGGGCAGTAGTGACACAAACCCTTAATCCCAGCACTCAAGAAACAGAAGCAAATAAATCTCTTGAGTTCGAGGCTAGCCTGGTCTACAGAGTGAGCTCCAGGACAGCCAGGGCTATAGAGAAACCCTGTCTCCTCCCCAAAAAAAAAATTACATAAGTTGAATTGTATAAGATTTTGTCTAAAAATTGTTTTAAGTTTTTTTTTTTTTTTTTTTATGTGTATGGATGTTTGGTCTGTATGTTGTGTGTGGTACCTGTGGCAGCCAGAAGAGGGCATCAGATCCCTGGACCTAGAATTATGTTTGGTTAAGAGCCACCATGTGGGTGTGGGGAACTGAATGTGGGTCTTCTCAAGAGCAGCCTCCAGTCCAGTTCCAGTTCAAATGCACTTTTAATTGAACATGTCGACAAGTTTCCTGAATTGTTAGACTATAAGAATTTGTTTTAATTTTCATTTCAAAGTAAACCACAACCCACTGCAATGTATTTAAAACTTCCAGTTTAGAGACCAGCAGTGTTTTCTCAGATAATGCATTGGTATATTTAATTAGGTGCCAAGAGCTGTTCCTTTCTGATATTAAATGTGACGATTATTCTTACTCAGTTATTAGTCAAAGGAAATGACAGTCCTAGGCTTTACATGCAAACCATGCACACGTTTGTGAATTGGCTTGTTTGGTTTTAGCTTTTGCTTTACCGCTTCTTTGCAGGCAAAGCAGTGTTCTCTTGGCAACAGGGACACTGCCTCTTCCTGTTGTGTGTTCTGTACACTTAAGCTCTTGTATCCTATCCTCCTACTGCAACTTATGCTATGCAAAGCTCTGACCTTTCTGCTCAGCTATTATCACATCATTTTCCTTCAGCCTTTTAGTCAGTCCTTTTTCTAAATATAAGGGGAAATGAATTTTGTAAGAATTTAAGCAACAATTTTTATTTAAAACAGGTCTTTATGATTTGTATAGATGTTTGTTGTTATTTGAGGCAGAGTCTCATTGTGTAGATTTGGCTGCCTGGTGCTTGCTGTGGTGAAACAGGCAGGCTGGCCTTGAACTCACAGAGATTCACCTGTCTCTGCCTTTTACGTGCCAGGATTAAATGCATGCACCACCACACCTGGCTTAAGCAATCTTTTAATCTTTTGTGTGTGTGTGTGTGTGTTTTGTTTTTATTTTGTGACCAAAAGTAAGGATATACTTAGTGTGTGTCTGTTCCTTCTGCCTCTGCCTGCCTCTGAGCCACCCTGCCCGCTAAGGTATAGATTTGGATCTGACAGTAGTGACTGGCATTTGCTTGTTGTTGTTGTTGTTTTGTTTCCTTGTTTTCTGCCTCTCGTGTGCCCAGCACAGTAGAATCTGGAGTGCTGGTGGACTAGTGCCAACTAGCCTGTGAGAGTAGAAAAGTCAATATATATATATATATATATTGAGTTGCTATAGCAACTCAAATGTCAATACATCGCAAATCAAATGGGCCCCGGGCCATTGCTCTGTAAACCCAAATGAGTACATTTCAGCTGAAGTAGAAAATACCGTGACTGTCAACCAGAGATGAGCTGAATTTCTGTGGTTGTGCACTTTGAGGCAATGAGCCTGTGGTGTCAGCACCGTGAAGGAAGGTGACTCAGCCTACAACTCACAAGAAACAAATGAGCCAGACACTAGGTCAGTGGGGGTTGGGGACCGGGTTACAGCGGTGAGCAAAAGATAGCATGGAATAGCTCATGAGCCAACAGGAAGATGGCTTTGGAGTGCCAGCTGGACCACTAGCCTTTGTGAGGTGAGAGCAGAGACACTTCTCCTGAGAGGCACCTGAGCTGTTCCTCCACATCGACTGCTGGAGAATTGGCCTGAGCATCGCGTGGGATCTTAGCAAAGAGGCAGTCCCAGGCCTCACCCCAGATTTAACCAAATCAGATCACACCTTTTAACGAGAGCCCCGAGACTTGTGCACATTAGAGTCCCAGAAGCTGGCCTAAGCTTCAGTGGGAGTTGAAGTGAGAGAGCTGGAAAACAGGAGCCAAATGCAGAGACCCATCCTGCTTGGTGCCGTCTAAGAACCAGAACAGACTGGAGCCCAGAGACTGGGCAGGTTACAGTGGAGAGGACTGTGGGGACCAGACATGCATCTTGTCCTTTACAACGGGGAAATGATCTTCCTGGTAGCTGAATGGCTACATTAAACATTAAAGCCAGTTAGGAGCATAAGTCAGTAATCCAGACAAAAATGAAGATAACTAGAATAACTCATTTTAGTGGCAATCAAGAGAATGGAATTCATTTGAGAGATACAAGACACAGTTGATAAGGTTTGGAACGGATTGGAAGAGAGGAGAGTGGTTGCCAAGGATCATTTCTAGATTCCCAGTGTGTAAAATGATACTAATTCATCGAAGCAAGGGATTTTCCAAGTTTTCATTTGGACACCTTAAGTTTGCTGTGTCTGAATCATTCAGTAGTATTAATACATAGCAAGTACCCAAGATTTACACACACACGTGCAACCTAAAGGAAAGGGTAGTATAGAAATCAGAGTGTGTAAGTGTTCTGCATCTGTGTAGTGATGGATCAACAAGCTCAGAGAAGATTTCCTGAGAACACAGAGTAAAAAAGGGTGCAGTAGCACACATGATAGATCCCCAAGGTGACAAATACACAGCTACCCTGATCTGATACAAGTGTGACAGTGCTGTGCCCTCAAAACATGTGTGAGCACTGCGTTAACTACAATGTGCAGTACATTAACTCTTGAAGTTGATAGCGGGCTTGAGATATTTTAATAAAACAACTTGATGAAAATGGATAAACCTGCCAGGGAGGCAAGAAAAGACCAGAGGGAAGCATAGAAACCAGGAACCGGTATCATGGCAGCCTAGCAGGGAAGAACACTGCAAAAGAATGTTGTCAGTCAACACATCTGAAAACCCAGGGAAGGAGTCTCTGTCCAACTCCACAGACATTCCTGGTAGCCGTCCGAAGCGTTGTTTTGGTGACATCATACAGAGAGAATCAAGTCTGAAGTGAGTTGATTGGGAGGCGTGAGAAGAATGAGCTCAGCTGGTGAGCACCCACTATAAACCAAGCTGGGGAAATGTACAAAGGAAGGCTAGTTCTTGTGAAGGATGCTGGGTTACTGGGAGTTGTTAGAATAGTGATGTGCACCAGTGTGAGGTGAGCGGGCAGGAGTGCACAGGCGTGAACCCTGAAAAATTACAATTGTATGCAGACTTTTCTGTCCCACCATCCAGTTCCCAAGTAACTACACAGAGACTTATTATTAATTATAAGTGCTCAGCTAATAGGCTTCTTACTAGCTAAGTTTTACAGTCTAAATTAACCCATATTTCTTATCTACACTCTGCCACATGGCTCGGTAACTTTTTCCAGTATGACAAGTTCATCTCCTGCTTCCTCTGCATCTCCTCGTGACTCCTGAGGCTTCTCCTCTTCCTCACCTCACTTTCTGTCTGCCAGTTCCCACCTAATCTCTACTTGTCCAAATATTGGACAGTCAGCTTCTTTATTAAACCAATCACAGTGACATGTAATCACACAATGTAAAGGAATATTCCACAGACAACAGAGAACAGAAAAGTTCATCAAAGATGGTGTCTCAGAAGACACTGATACTGAAGTCGAAGCTATAAGAACTAAACAATAACAAAAAGAACAGAGGGAGAGAGAGAGAAGCCAACAACTGCAAAGACAAGAAGGCCTAACCTCATCCTACCTAGCTATTGGCTATTCAGCTCTTTATTAAACCAATCAGAAGGCACCTTGGTAAAGACACACCTTTACAAAGTACAAAAACATTCTACAACAGCTACCATGTCTGGATAACATGAAATTTTACACTAATTAATGTTTTAAGGAATAATTATGTTTATAGATAGGGAGGGTCAATGCAATGTAACTCAATTCTTTCCAAATAAATTTATAAATATGAAGCAATTCTAATAATTGGACCAGTAACATTTTTGAAGGAACTTCAAAAGTGAATTTTAAAGTGGATAGGCAAAAACAAACAAACAAACAAAAAAAACCCATAAAGTGGATAGGCAAAACTAAAGAGCCCAAACTGCCAGAATAAGTTTGAAAGACTTGTAGGCTGCCCGTGTGTGTAGGCTGCCCAGATCAGTTTTCCGAGACAGACAGGATGAAACTGAACCAGCCATGGCTTTCTAAGCCTCTGCCTCCAACCCGTGCCCTACCACCACTACCATGTTTTTCTGGCAGGAAGCTTTATTGGTGTCACGTCTGCTCGGAATATTGAGAAGGCATACATCTGCAGCACTTGAAGTTCACTATTAGTTCAGAAGAGAGAGCACTGATTCTGTTTCAGTCGCCTCCTCTTTCCCAATCCCCAGATGTTGTAGTCAGTGCTTATATCATTAACTAAGGGTTGTCTGCTGTGGCACGGGTTTCCAAGGCAGGGCGGGGCGGTAGAAAACAGATCTTCCATTAAGGACCTGGTAATAGAGTCTGTGTTTTCTTAACCATATAGTAATAAGTGAAAGACAGGGGCATCTTTATACAAATCTCATTTGTACTTGTATGCTACCCATTCATGCCTTCAAGGTAGATCAGTTTCCATAGAAATGAAAATAATGAGAAACAGTGGCAATACTGGCTTTGCGTCCTCAGCTGTGTCCCGAGGACCGAAGTCGTTCAGATGTCCCAGCTGACAGCTCCGTAAGGGATGTGCTTTCCAAATCCTCTGTAAAACTTTATACCTAAAGCTTTTGTGTTTTTCTGTTTTTGTGTATGTGTTTATTTGGCTGGCAGGCTGGTTGGTTAATTTTGTTGGTATATTTTATTAGTTAACTTGTTTCATATTTGCAACAAAATACCTAGCAAAAGCAATTTAAGGAAACAGGAGTTTGTTTCAACTTTGACTTTGAGAGTACAGTCCATCCTGGTAGAAGGGTCATGGTGGAAGGTGTGTACAGGTGCTGGTCACGTGGTGTGGACTATTGAGACCATATATCTACAGCCCCTATAGTTCAGTGTGATTAAGAAGAGAGAGCTCCGAAGTAGTAAACATTGAACACTTGGGATCAACTCACTTCCTCCTTCCCATTCAGCCTAGGACTCCAGGCCAGGGAATGCCGTCACCCACAGTGGATGAAGCGTCTCACCTCAAGTGGCCTCATCTAGATAATCCCTTCCTGTCTTGGTGATTCTAGACCCTATGAAGTTGACATTCAAAATGATCCGTCATGGTTGAGTGTGGTTGCTTTGGCTGGATGATTTGTTTGAGAGAAAAAAAAGAGACAGAGAGAGACAGAGAGACAGGGAAACAAGACTTTCTAACCTTAGTAAACTTAGTTTTGGAGGGGAAAACTCACATAACATTTTTTTAATTTTCATCCTAGAAATACACTGAAGTCGATCATACTTGGTCAGATGGATCATTTTTATAAAATTATGTAGTATACTGTATAGATGTAAAACATAAATCATGAGACTTTTAGTACAAATTTCCTGTGGTAGGCCTGTGACAGATTCATCAGAGGATTGCTCTTTCTCCTGCTTCCTGTCCACTCTTGTCAACATGGCTTTGATCTTGGGGATCAACTAGAGAGCAATAGTCATTTACCTTTAAAAGATAGTCATCCCACGGGGCTGAGAGATGGCTCAGAGGTTAAGAGCACTGACTGTTCTTCCAGAGGTCTTGAGTTCAATTCCCAGCAACCACATGGTGCCTCACAACCATCTGTAATGAGATCTGGAGCCCTCTTCTGGCCCGCAGGGATACATGC
Source organism: Ondatra zibethicus (assembly GCA_004026605.1). Taxonomy (NCBI): domain Eukaryota; kingdom Metazoa; phylum Chordata; class Mammalia; order Rodentia; family Cricetidae; genus Ondatra; species Ondatra zibethicus. Next base: position 55,345 of record PVIU01002625.1, read on the forward strand.
AGGCAGATGCTGTATACATGATTAATAAATAAATCTTTAAAAAAAATAAAAAGAATAAAAGATAGGCATCCTGCCTTTGTCAGGGCTCTCAGAGGATCTCGGTGGCAGGCTGAGCTCTTTGTCCTAATGGCAAGCCCTGCATGGGTGACTCCCACTCCTGGCCACCAGGCTCCCTGCCTTTTCATTGCTGGTCCCCTTATCTCTGTCTCTGTCTTTGGGCAGCTTAGATCGCTTGGTCTCTTTACACCCATGCTCTTGACCCTTTGTCTCTCTGTTGTGCTTACCCACAATAACTCCAGCTGGATTCATTGTTTCCCTTTCCCAAAGTGTCTGAATTTGCTTGACTGGATAGCGGGTTGGCTGGGCTCACTTCAAATTACTTCCTCAAAGCCCCAGGGGAAGTCTGCTAATGCCTACTTGCCCATTTAATAAATTGGCGCTCCCGTACCAGCCTGTGTTATCCATGCTTCCCTTATGCTTGATCGTTCCCACCAAGGCTGGGGAGATGATCTCTAGTTAAAGCACTTGCTGTGTAAGCCAGGAGACTGGAGTTTGGATCCCCAGAACCCACATACAAGCCAGGTGGGTGTGATGGTCTGCAGCTCCATCACTTAGAACACAGAGACAGGTAATCTCAGAACAAGCTGGCGGGTCAGAACTGCCGTAACAACAAAATCTGGGTTCAAATGAGAGTTCCCACCGCAGTGTGTAAGGTGAAGGCTGATGAGGTGGACTCCTGATGCCCACTTAAGTCAGTTAAAATGGATATGTATTTTGGGGCTGGAGAGATGGCTGAGCAGTTAGGAATGCTTACTGCTCATGCAGAGGGCTCAGATTCACCACCATTTACAGTTCCAGTTCCGAGGGATCCGAAGTCGGCTTCTGGCCTCCGTAGGCTTCTGCACACACAACACATAAATCTGCACAAGTAAACACACATACACGTAAATAAAATCTAAATTAAATATTTTTAAATTTTTATCCTCTATTGTAAATGGTAATACGCTACCCATAAAAGTGAACCATGACATTTAGAGAATTGGACACTTGTCATAGAACGTGACTTTCAACGTTGTTTATCTCAAGCCGCTTTATTCTTTTACTCTATTTTGGTTTTCCAAGACAGGGTTTCTCTATGTATCGCTAGCTGTCCTGAAACTCACTCTGTAGACCAGGCTAGCCTCAAACTCACGGAGGTCTGCCTGCTTCTACCTCCTGAGTGCGGGAATTAAAGGCGTGCGCCACCATCGCCCAGGTGAAAATAGGATCTTTTAAGCTAAGGAAAGGATCTTCGCGCTCCTCCAGTTAGCTCTGGCCTTGTCTAGGGTGCAGTGGTTCCCCAGCTGGTTTTCACAGTGATGAGAGATGTCACCAAAGGAGGGCTTAGAGTGGAGGCTGCCCTGGTGTCGTCTTCAGTAAAGGGCTTCCCTGGAGAGTTGTAGACATCACCAGGGAAGTGCTGTGTGTGACATGCTCCTTGCTGCAGCCCCGTGCCCACTGCAGAAAGCTATGGTTTGCTGGGTAGCAAAGGCATCTCTGTCCCCACTGTTGGCATGTCAGCAGTAGAGGGGCTGCAGGGTGCCGGCCTCCTTGTGAGCCTTCTACAGCTGTCGCTGTTTTTCTCAGACCTAAGGTCCCCTGTCTCCTATGTTTTCTGCTTTCTTAGCTCCAGCCATGTCTCCAGTTCTCCTGCAACAACAGAGGGTCCTCCAGAGCAAGCATCCTGTCCTGTGTATGTTCGATACTGGCAGATGCTTCGTATTACACCAAACATTAGCAGGGATGTTTGGGAAGACAGGCACAGCATCTTAAACGTGGTTTCTTTCCAATGATAAAGGAATTTATTCTTAATTTATGATGTGTGCATCTCATTTTTCTCCTCTACACACAGGAAGCAAAGGCAGGATTGGTTGGTAGGGGCGAATCAGCTAATATGTAGGTTCTAGTTCCTTTGATGGAACAACAGACATCGGTTGGCTGATGTTTGCCCTGAGGATTGGCCGTCTTTTCCTTCTGGCCTGTATGCTTCCTTTTCTTATCATGCCCACATGTTCTGTGATGGTAATCTGTCTGTTTTCTTTCTCCAAACAAGAAAGTTACTATTAAGACTCTATTAGAGTTCCTTTATTGCTTTGACTTCCTACGTTCCTAAGTCGTTTACCCCTGTTTTAGTTCGTTGATTGAACAGCTATAGTAATTAAGTTGGGACCTTAGTGTACACAGAGCCCTCGGCCTCACCTTAGCTGATAATAGTAGAGGATTTTTTATTTACTTTCGTTATTTTTGACAAACAGTGAATTGTTGTATTTATATGAAAAGGAAATGTGAATGTTTCACCTTCCTAAAAAGTGGTCAAGAGTACCCTGGAGAGTGGTGACCTTGCCCCAAAGTTCTGCTTGCGGAGAGCTTCAGCATTTTTCGCCTTAACTCTGGTTCATTCCTACACTTATGGCCTTGAGCAGGCTGTTGAGCTGCTCAGTGTCTTCCCTTTCCTGAAAACCAAGAGCATCCTTTGAAAGTAAAGGAACTCAGCCTTGCTAGGACACCAGCGGCGGCTGCAGAAGCCAGGAGAGTCTACCGGTGGGGCCACTGAGAGGCTGAGATAAGCTAATGTGGGAAGCTTGCAGCGGGCGCCCCACATCACCTTGTCAACAGAAACACCTGGAGAAACCTCTGCCGGGAACGCCCGACCCCTAGCAACAACCAGGAATTTAAGAGTAGAAAAACAAACAAGCAAAAGCTCTGAGGCATGTATTTTATTTGGGTTATATTTTCATAATAACTTTAATCAGGGAATTTATATGCTATAAAAGTGACTCTTTTGACATGTGCACGTCACTAGTACTTAACAAAGTTAGTAAAATAGTTTATACGACTATGACTAATGTATTTTTCTGTATGTGGGAATTCTGTAAGAATGTGCACACGTGCATGCAGTATCCACAGGGACAGGCGTTACCAGTGGTTGTGAGCCACCATGTAGGTGCTAGGAATTGAACTCTGGATCCTCTCGCAGTCAGCTCTTAACTGCTGAGCCATCTCTTGAGCCCCTACTATGACTAATTTTAGAGTATTTTGTCACTGCTGAGGGACTTTAAGACCATTTTTGTCACTACCATGTGTGTTACCACTGTCATCTTATTCCCCTTGACACTTGCCCCCTGCAACCATTGGTTTTAGTATATTACTTATTCTCCCATTTTGACTGTTTTATAGAAATAGTATTATGTAATAGCCTTTGGTGTCTAGCTTCTTTAAAGCAACCCAATGCTTAGAAGGTTCATTTGACTTATGAAATTATTCAATAGCCCATTTTTATTTATTTGTTTGGTTGATTTTTCGAGACAGGATTTCTCTGTAGCTTTGGAGCCTGTCCTGGATCTCACAGGCTCTTGTAGCCCAAGCTGGCCTCGAACTCACAGAGATCCACCTGCCTCTGCCTCCCTAGTGCTGGGATTAAAGGCGTGTGCCACCACTGCCCGGTCGCAACGCATTTTTATGAACAAATAATCATAGTAAAGATATGCTGTATTTGTTTCTTTATTATCATAGCATTGGACATTTGGATTATTCCTAGTTTCTTGGATGTTATGATCAATGCTGCTGTGAACTTTATCACATAAGCTTGTATGTATATGTTTTTACTATCTGGGTTTATATCTAAGAATGGGATTGCTAAATCATTTAGTAATTCTGTGTTTCAATTTAATGTTCCCCAGTGTCTACATTGTACAGTCCTACCAGTAGTGTCTGAGGGTTCCAGGTTGTCAGGATCCCCCAACCCTTGTTACTGTCTGTCATTTATTTCAGCCGTCTTGGTGAAGTAAATGTCCTTATAGTTTTGATTTGCTATTGCTGATGGTATTCAACATATGTTTATGAGCTAGTTGGCTATTTATGTATCATTAGATAAATATTTGATCCAAAGATATTTTCTTCCATTTGTTTTTGCTGTCTTATCATACAAATGATAAAGTCCAATGTATTTATTACTTTGTCATCTTGATTTTGGTGTTGCACATAAGGAAGTTTTGTCTAGTTCAGGAACATCCAACCCAGGTCACCTACATCCCAGGATAGTGATGAATGTGGCCAAGTACAATTGCCGTGTGGCAGTGTAACAGGCTGGACACTCCTGGGTCCATCAATCAATTTTTTGCCAAACTTCCCATAGCGGCTTCAGCATTTCCTGCTTTAAGCAGTGAAACACGATGACGTCAATTTTGTACATCTTCACCAGCGCTTGTTATTTTCCTTTTCGGGGGACTAATAGTCATCTTAATGGAGGCAGATGTTTATTTTAAATTGAAAATAAACTTCATGCAGCAGTCTTTTTTAAATGCTAAATCGCCTGACCAGGCGGACATATAGGAAGTCTTTCACAGCAGATGAAGAAACATTGTAAATTTTCTCTGCTTACTGTTAGCTTTGTTTCTTCATTGCAATCGTTATTTATGTACTTCGTTATATAAAGAAGAAGATAAATGATTCACTGTGACCTGGAACTTTTAGCTATATTTATATATGCATGTGTGTGTGTGTGTGTGTGTGTATTATTTAAGTTTGGGAACTAATTGTTCCTGTCTTTTCCATGGCATTAAAGACAACAGATTCCGCTGGCCGAGCTGTACCAGAAAAGGCTGAAGACATTTGTGGGTATTTCCTGAACCCTTCCTTAATACCAGAACGCTCGTCAACCACTGCAAAAAAGAAAGCAGAAGACTTAAGTGACCTCCCCTTGGAGAGCCAAAGAAGCGCGCCGCTCGCTGTGACTGACGCTCTAGAGCACATTATGGAACAGCTCAATGTTTTAACACAGGTAGGTTGACCTCCTGCCTCGGGGTAAGATATATAGAGCAGGCCCGGGTATAGCAGGAGGTGAGGCTAATGGAGCAGGGGAGTTTTGACTGGCAAGACAAACTCAAATAGTCATTAGCAAGACACTCCGGGCTAAGCTAGTCTGAGCCAGCTTATAAAGTATCACAGAAATATTCTCTCTCTCTCTCTCTCTCTCTCTCTCTCTCTCTCTCTCTCTCTATCCCTCTCCTTCGCCCTCGTGTGTGTGTGTATGTGTGCACAGCACCCTGTGCTCTCTGTGGCATCCTGTGGCATCTGTGCAAATAGCAGTGGTGCTCTGCTATGAATGTTATTTGGATTTAAGCAGTAAAATTTTATCCTTTGGATTTGTATAATATTTATATTAGTCACTTGTAAAGAAATATTTAATAGCATAGAAAAATTTATTGTAAGTAAACACTCCTTTGTAGTACAAAATACTGCCTAAGTTTCTAGTTTTTCACTGATAATCCTCTGCCTGCCGAGTGTGCAAAACTCTCTCTCCAGAGTTTCTTCCCGAGGAGATGGCTTGTGTGCCCATTTCAGAATCTTAGCCAGTCTCTCGAGGCCAGTTAGCACAGCAAAGACGTGCAATGGACCTTAAATACTGTTCTAAAAAATCTTCCAGCCCTCGGGAAGTATAGACCTAATATAAGGGAGGTCTTGTATTGAAAGGAAACAATGGTTTCCCCAGTCTGCTGATGGTGTCCTTTGGAGACATCTTTTGTTCTCCTTGTGTGTACGTGTAATCTTTGCCATGCACAGTGTACACACTGCCTTACGTTATACAGAGCAAGGGGTAAAATGCATGAGAGAGAGCAATGGCAGTTTCTTGCCCAGAATAAATATTTCAATCTCAAACACCTCCTGCCTAGAAATCACCTCAGTTCCCAACACTGGCCATGCATCTACCACTGGGCTGCTAGAAATCGTGCAATGTCCAGGTCTCACTTCCACAGGAGGCTGTTTCCCTTGTCTGTCTCAGGTAAACCATCAGGCACTGAAGAAGACTCAGTGGCCCTGCCATTGTTTAGAACCAGTGACTAAGGACCTATTTTGTCCTGCACATTCCATCTCAGGGCCTTTGAAGTTACGCAGCTTGTCTGTGGGTGTGGAGTTCTGACATACCGTGAGAAAGAGCCCTGTGAGACTCTGAAGTCACATTTGGTCACTAAAAATCCCGTGAAGCTCACCCATTTTCCCTTTGAAATTTTGTGCCGCAGGTGACCCTTCCTTGTGTTTACCAAACGTTTTTTCCTTTAAAAACTGCTGATCTCTCGGGCACCACATTCAGTTTCAGTGGACAGTGGACACTTTCTTCCCTAACTGTCACTTGTCTGTCAGGTCCTCCTTAGGACAGTTGTTTTGGTTGGGGCTTTGTTTGGGTTGGTTTTGGGGGATTTGTTTGCTGGTTGATTGGTTTTAACTTCTTCAGTACTTGATAATGCTTTGCTCTGCAGGTGGGCACAATAGTACAGTAAGTTGGGAGCCCATTTTCCATTTTTTTAGTCAATTTGGGAGCAGGTGATTGATATTCAAGTCCAAACACCGGCTGCTGTAGAGCTGAGCCCATGGCTCTAAGCACCGGGTTGCCCAACACCAATACCTTCTCAATGTTTTTGTTTTTGTTTTTTTTTTCCTCAGACTGTTTCAATTCTGGAGCAGCGACTGACTTTGACAGAAGATAAGCTGGCAGGCTGCCTTGAGAATCAGCAAAAGCTTTTCAATGTCATCCAGCAGAGAACTTGACTAAGAAAGTGTGTGAGCACAGGCCAATAAATGAAGACCTGTTCAGATGCTCAGGCAGGTAGCTAAGGCGGTCCACCCCCCACCATGCACTCATTACCACAGCTTCTTCAGAGGGCGAGCAACAGAAGAAAGGTTGAAGTCATTTTTAAGAACTAACTTAAACACATAAATCAATGTCAAGGATCAATTTAAGCTCCTCCCAGTTATAATTGCAGTAATGAAATTATAAGCATTTAAATCCCCCCCATATTATTTGAAATGTCAGTTTTTATTCAAAGTGCAAATCCCCACTGGGATAGTAACCAGACCTCTAGATTTCATTGTTAAATCATTTCGATTGACCATGTTCAGGCAATCCCTGAAGGTAATTCATGTATTTCTTAGATGAACACACCCTTGATGTGAACTAATTCACTTCCTTCCAGGTAGCATCTCAGAAAATACGTTATTGAGCCGGCTCATATTTCTTTCAGGTCAGAAAAACTACCCCCTTATTATCAATGCCTTGTAAAGAGGCTCCCAGAGAATTTTCCACAGCAAGAATAAGCTTAATTAGCAACGGTGGCAGAGTGAGAGTTTTCCTTATTTGCCAGCAGTGAGAACCCATGCAGCCTGAGTTACAGGCAAACACACTGCGTCGTACTGAACTCTGTGTTCGGAGTTCGCAGAGATTATGTTTGTATGATTTCAGTGTGCCCAAAAGCCAGAACAATGAAAAATATATACTCACGTAGATACACATGAATCACGTATGTTATTGCTTAGGGCAATGCTGGCGGCTGAATCGGCATATTTTATTTAGAAAAAAATCTACATCTTCTATTTTATTTTAATGAATTGTGATTTGAAGTGAAAGGGAGGCAGGCATTCCAAACGACCTGGGTCACAAGTGAAGCATATCTACCTTCAAATGGAAATCAAAGTAGAAAAGAGGCGAATCCAAGGCAGCCAGCTTTGGGCCTGGAGAACAAAGGCCAGACACCTCTGTGAGGGGCAAAGGCTATCTGCAGCCTGCAAATGAAGAGAAAATGAAGGCCTGGCAGGGTGGGGACTGAGAATTCTCTCCACCAGTTCCAGCTGTGTGCCTATGAGCTGGGCTTATCTTCTGTCTCGCTGTGTGTTGTAAATGCCTTTTCTGTCCTGTGAGTGTAACTGTCTAGACGTGTTTACAAGCTCACAAAACTAAGAGGCCCTGGATTTTTATACCTTCATTGAGAAGACAACATAAAAAATGAAATGTAATACCAACTTCTGTTTACTCTTTTTTTATGCTTCAAACAATAAAGACAGTTCTCTTTTTAAAAAAATGATTTTTTTTAATGTTTATAACCTAGAAATGCTATCATTGCCCTCCTCTAGACTGCCCTTGTCAGAGTGGCAGTCTCCTGGAGAGCTCCCAGCGTCCCCAGTCTTATCTCTAGAGGTTGTGACCCAGGAGCTCCACTAGAGGCCCTGCGCCCTGGGTTGCTAACAAACTCAGGCGGTCTGTGTGTTCATGGCCCGCGGCCTCCATTTAGGGATCCAGCTTCTGCTGCTTCTGACCACCTGCGAAGGCCACCTAATTTGCCCATCATCACCGACCCTTGATGAAAGGTATGATAAGTACAAACATACCCTTAAGTCTTTCCACGAGTGTCATTTTATGACTCCCACCCCTTTGTTATAGCTCTCCAGGAATCTCCTTTGCAGCAGCACGCTCTCCTCGCTAACCGGAAAATCTCCTCTTAGAGCGCTCACGGGCGTTTGGTTAAACAGTTCTTTTAAGGAGAAAGCGCTGGTATCAAACAATGTGAGAAGTTTGGTTTTTTTTGTTTTATTTTGGTTTGGTTTTTTTCTTGGTTCCTGATATCCCAAGGATTCAGGATCGCTTACCTAAAATTTAGGTCCTTGCAATGGGTTGTCCGGCGTTCTGCTCAGGAGCCGTTGCATGGACAGAGGAGAAAGAAACCCCCGGGACTGAGGAGCTGTTTTCAACTTCACAAAACGCTTGCCAGGCGCAGGCTCACTACAATCTGGGCATTGTTCTCCGCTCCAGAGTTGTATCAGGGAACGGCAGGAATTCTTCCTGCTTGGAAGACAGGTCACTCGGGAGAGCTAGGCAAGTCAGATAACAGTAAGTGTCCTAGAGAACGCCCTAGCTGAAAGTTTGCAGAACTCCCTCAAGGCAGACAATTCCAATCAAGGGAGGCCAGGAGGCCCTGCCTGCCGCTGGGGGGTAGGGGGTGGGGTGATGAAGGTGACCCAGAGGGAGGAACTAATAGGGTTGGGGTCGGGAGAACAAAGTGCCGTCAAGATTGGAACCTACTGTTTGCAGGGCAGACAAAATGCAATCAAGATTGGAGCCTTGGGGCTGGAGAGATGACTCAGTGGTTAAGAGCTCTGGCTGCTCTTCCAGAGGACACAGGTTCAATTCCCAGCATCCACATGGCAGCTCACAACTGTCTGAAGATCTAGTTGCAGGGGATCTGACATATTCACACCAATGCACATTAAATAAAGTTAAATAAGCCATTAAAAAAAAGATTGGAGCCTTTAATATTTGCGAGGTGGGACCCTGCTCTGTTGCCATTGCTTTTTAGACAGCCTCTGTCAGTTGGCCTCCTGCCTCAGCCTGGTGACCGCTCATGCCTGCCTGAGACTTGAGCTCTGTGGACACCTCTCTTTTTCAGAACCACTCTAGCCAGTTGTGCAAGGGTGAGAAGGGGCCACAGGAGGGAGACCAGTGGTGGGTCCCCTGAAGTGACCTAGGCAAGAGATGACGGTGGCTTGCTTTATTCAGGAGGTGGGAGGGAGGCGGTGGGAAGCAATTGAGTGTTTTGTATCTTCTCAAAAGACTTGCTGAAGGGATGAACAGGGTGTGAGAGGCAAAGGAGTTAGAATGACTCCAAGTGTTGGATCTGAGCAATGGAAGGAAAGGCGTATACTTTATTAAGATGGTGATAACGAGGCAAGGAAGAATTCCTAGGGATGTGGTGATTAAGGGTGACATTTGGTGATGCCTATCAAGAGGTTATTTTTTTTAAGATTTATTTATTTATTATGTATACAACATTCTGCCTCTATGTATGCCCGCACGCCAGAAGAAGGCGCCAGATCTCATTACAGATGGTTGTGAGCCACCATGTGGTTGCTGGGACTTGAACTCATGACCTCTGGAAGAGCCATCTCTCCAGCCCCTCAAGAGGTTATTTTGCAGGCATGTGGTGATTAAGGCCTTTCATCTCAGTCCTTGGGAGGCAGAGGCCTGTATATAGTTTGAGTCTGAGTCAAGCTCGGTCTACATAGCAAGTTCCAGGTTAGCCAGGAGCTCCATAATTGAGACCCCTGTCTTTGCAGAGGTTTGGTTTTGTTTTATGACAGGGTCCCATGTAGCCCAGGCTGACTCTGAAGTCCTGATTCTCCTGCCTCCACATCTCCAGTATTTATTATACATACTCCCCATACTCACATCTCCTGCTATTAATTGTTTGGGTAAATTAGTAACTCAAGAATCAGGCCTCACCAAATGACAAAACATTTGAGTTTCACCAGGCAGCACAAGGGAAAACATTTGCAAGATATTATCACCGCTAAAGGTGGTTTCTGGCCAGGCAGTGGTGGCGCATGCCTTTAATCCCAGCACTTGGGAGGCAGAGGCAGGCGGATTTCTGTAAATTCGAGGCCAGCCTGGCCTACAAGAGCTAGTTCCAATACAGGCTCCAAAAACTACAGAGAAACCCTGTCTCGAAAAAATAAAAAATAAAAATAAAGGTGGTTTCTGATTGGCTACACCGCTGGAGTGTGAGTGTGCTCTCCATCATTTACCGAGGCCATTAGACTGAGGCAGTATGGTCTAATGGCCTCTCACTTCAGTATCTCAACATGTCAAAGATTAAGTTTGCATCTCATTCCAAATTTAAATTTTTAATTTTAATTTAAGAATTCCACTTTTTATTCTCGTCTCAAGCTGTACAAAAGAAAATCGTTTAGACGCTACATGCCAGGAATCCCAGCACCCAAGAGGTTGAGACAGGAACATCACAGGTTTGAGACCAGCCTGGACTTCATAGAGAAGCCCTATCTCAAAACACAGAACAAAACACGAAAAGATGAAGAAGTTGGGTTACTGAACTCAGGGTGATCTATGAAACATGATTCTTGGTAAAATTTGATTTTCATGCTGGAAGAAGAGATTCCTCTTATGGGATAGACATCTCTGTTTCCTCTTGTCTACACACACACACACACACACACACACACACACACACACACGCACACACGCACACACACACACACTTTGGTTTTTTGCATAGTATTCCAAGGCAGTCACCATGGGTATCCATCCTTTATCTTTCTGTAATTACAGTTTGCTTCCTGCTCCATGCTATGCCTAACTTTTCACCATTTGGTCTAGCCCCACTTAGCCTGAGCCTGCTATCACCCCACCCAACTCTCCTTTGCCTGGAAACCTTTTTTTTTTTTTTTTTTTGCCTGCTCACCTTTTTAGAAACAAAAACAACCAAACCAAAAAACACCTTCCAGGGGAGTTAGAGAAGGTCTGCACTTCCTCTTCTTCTAAAGGAGCCACGTCACTGTGGCTCCCAACCTCCTGCCACTCTAGCTCCCCAATTAAAGAGCCCCTCTGGGCATCTGTATTCACCAGAAACCCTTAAGAGGTTGTATTTCCCAGGATCCCTTTTCTCTTCAGTGTGGCTAACTGCTGTGCCTCCTGCGTTCTCAAAAGACAGAGATTTGCATCTTTAACTTTGCCACTTGGCTCGTAGGAGTGGCTCGGCAAAGGGCTGTTGAATAAAGGTGTGTTTTTTGTTTTGTTTTGTTTTGTTTGAGACAGGGTTTCTCTTTATCTTTGGAGGCTGTCCCTGGAACTAGCTCTTGTAGACCAGGCTGGCCTCGAACTGGCTGAGATGCCCTTGCTTCTGCCTCTGCGTGCTGCCATTAAAGGCATGCGCCACCACCTCCCGGCTAAAGGAATATTTTCATTTCAGGGATCTTCAAAACGTGGGTCTTCTCTTGGGGCCAAAAGCAGTGAAAAGCAGAGTGAACAGGAACCAACGGCCTCTGTTAACAATTTTTAAATGTGGGGGCTGGAGAGATGGCTCAGCCAGTGAAAAGCACTGGCTGCTCTTTCAGAGGTCCCGGGTTCAACTCCCAGCACCTACATGGCAGCTCATGACTGGCTGTAACTCCAGTTCCAGGGTACCTAAGACCCTCATGCAGGCAGAGCACCGATGCACATAGAAACGATTTTTGAATGTATATCTATTTGAGATGAGTGAGCATCAGCAGGCCCTGCCATTTGATCCATAGCTCTGTATTCATGTGCTGTCTATGAAACCAGACTCAACCCACGCCATTCTCTACTGGTGTGCCTGCAGGGTGGGAAAGAGCCACAAAGCTTAGTGTCTTTACTTCTGACAGGTGAAAATAATCATGCGTTGTTTGTGACATGATCTGCAGAGTAGCTGCCACGGAGAAAGTGTTTCGTAATCATTAGCTACTGTTGCTATTCACCCATCATGTCCCTGGACTCCCATTTGCAAGTAATATTAAAAAGGTGGGGAATGAAAGTGTGATATCTAATACTATATTAATGTTTCATTTTTTAAAATTCAACAAAAAAAATACATACAAGAAATTAGGATTTCATACAAAGAAAACCTTAGGGTGCTGGCCAAATACTGGCCTCAATTGAGTAGCTCCAGAGGTACTCAGTGTGCGAATACTAACTTCATGGTTATCCTAAGGGAAAGCTTGTCAAACCCGGGAGGTCAGGGAGGGAGCTAGAATGTGACTCGAGAAAGTGTCAGTAAGGAACTCTCCTTCCTGGCCCTTTGGCTATTTGCTAAACAAATAGTATTTGCTCCTTGCTTTTTCAGTGAAGATAAGCCAGCCTAGCTACTTACCTCACATTTTTTTCCCCTGGGTGGGAGCAATTTGACACACACAAGGGGACTGGAAAATAAGCCCTCTGTCTCTAGGTAGAAGTATCTCTACCTCCTAGAGGAAAAGGGGATTCAAGTGTTTGGGGGTTTTGAACAAATAGTTATAGTTAACCCACAAGCAAATTTAATAATTAAACAAAAACTAAATGTCTCTACGGTAGACTTTAAAGTGATTATTTTCCCAAATGGCTTATAGTGTGTTAGCCAGGTACAGGTTTTAGATTTCACACACCAAAGGGTTTTTGAATGTCCAGTGAACGTTGAACTCTAGGAACATAGTGTGATCGCTGGGTTCCCCTCCTGCTATGACTCAGTCAGGTAACAGCTGCAGCCCAGGCTTACTAGGAAAATAGGTCAGTGGCTTGCCAAGAGGCAGAGGTCAACTCAGGGATGGGGGCGGGGGAGGGGGGTGCACATATGACTTTATATTATAAAGGTAGATCATTT